>PVIY010015993.1:0-52793 GCA_004026745.1 Myrmecophaga tridactyla
TGACTGGGCCATATCTTCAATTTTCCTAGTATGATTTTTTTTTTTTTTTTTTGCTGGTGTCTAGACATTTAATTTCCTTAATTAGTTTATTCCGGAGATTGTTTTCACTTTTTTTACCTAGGATTTTCTTGCTGGATGACTTTGTTGTCTATCTGTTCTTTGACATTCAGTTCAGCTTATTCTAGACCTCTAGACCTCTGGGTTTTGTTTAACAGATCAGAATTTTTCATTTCTTCCTTCTTGCCCTGCCTGTATGGTGCCTTCCCCCCCCTCCTTAGGAGGGTCTACTTAGGTATTGTAGACCCCAGTCAGATTTTCTCAGGCCAGACTGGCCTCCTCTCAGGAGGAAAGAGTCACCTGCATCAGTATTCCCTGAGGATGAGACCGAGCAGGTTGAAAGAATTTCCTATGATGCCTCTAGACTCTGTGTTTTTCCTATCCTGCCCAGTATGTGGTGCTTGTCTGCCTGCAGGTCCCACCAGTATAAGGTGATGTGGTACCTTTAACTTCAGGAGGCACTCCCTGCTGGAGCATGGTCGAGACAGAGGAGAGGTTAAAGCCTGGTTTTAATTGCTTCAGTTTTCCAGACCCTGTGGTATGAATTCCTTAAGGGAGGGATTCCATCTGAGCTGGGTCCTACCCCTCTCCTGGGAAAGGCACAACCTCTAGGGAATTATTTCCTTTTCACCTGACCAGCCTTTTTGCCTCTCAGACAAGCTTTAATTCTGCCCTTGCCTGGGGCAGTTGGAGCCTGAGAAGCCTTGCAGTAGTATCCAAAGATCAGTCAAGCCATAGCAACACAGTCAAAAAAAAAGAAAAAGCAAAGAAAAAATCCTTTCAGAGCAGGACCCCTCCATTCCTCAGGTTTGCCAATCAAGAGCTTAAGTTGGTATGTTGCTCAATGTATCTCTAGGTCCTATGTGCCCCCTCCTTTCCTTCAGAGCCCTAGACCCTTTCAAGTATTTTGTGCTGTCCAATCCAAAAAAGCCTTTTTCTTTTTCCATCAGTCCTACCCCCTCTGCACCAGGGCAAAACCCAGCAACCTCAGCTCTTATTCAAGGTTCAGCTGAGCTGGGGGACTATCTTCAGTAGTCAGAATTTGTTAATAAATTCCACAATTGGAGCTTTGCTGAGCTCAGACCCTTGCTGTTAGTAAATTCTCTTCCCTTTCCCCTCTGGGAACTAGCCCTTGGGGAAGGGGTGCCAGCCTCCGTGGCTTGGGGGACTCATGGTTCTGGGTTGGTTCACATCTGGTCCAGCTTGTCCAGGCTGGTGTATACTGTGTGCCCGGTCACTGATGTGTTCCTGCAGTTGTTCTGTACTGTTCCTGGCTATTTATTAGCTGCTCTGGAGAATGAACTAAAATTCCACACCTTATTAAGCTACCATCTTGGACCTTCCCCTCTGTAATCCCCTCTGATTTTGATGAGACTGTACTATTTTTGAGTTTGTATTATATTTTTATTGTTACTGAAATGGTTTAAGATTTTTGTGATACTGACATGGAGTGAATGTATTTTGTGTATGGAAAGGATGAGTCTAGAGGGTGGAATGTACTGGTTTGAAGCTCTTATGTACCCCCCAAAAGTCATTTTCTTCTAATCCAGCTTGTGGGGATAGACTTATTGTTGGGTGGGACCTTTAGATTAGGTTATTCACATGGAGATGTATCCCTGAACATTCAAGGTGGGTCTTAATTCTTTTACTGGAGTCCTTTTTGAAGACAATAAAAGAAAGAAAAACATATAGAGAGCTCAAAGCTGAAACAAAGCAGAGAGATGAAACTAAGTGAAGGACACTTGAAGAAGGAAAATATCCCAGGAGAAACCAGATAAACCCACAGGAGCTGAGGGAGCCATATGAAACAAATTCAGGAAAGAATGGCCAGTGGACATCACCATGTGCCTTCCCATGTGACAGAGAAATTCCAGACACAATCGACCTTTCTAGAGTGAAGGTTTCCTCTTTTTGTTGCCTTAATTTGGACATTTCCATGACCTTAGAACTGTAAATTTGTAATCTAATAAATCCCCTTTGTAAAAGTCAATCCATTTCTGATATATTGCATTCCAGCAGCATTAGCAAACCAAAACATAAGGTAGAAGAAATAAAAAAGTGTAAAACTTTAAGTAAATATCAATAGTCTATTTAAAAAATTATCAAGCAGATTTGTAAGAGCTAAATAGATATTAAATAAATGAAAATTTAATAGTTTAAAGTAAAAACTGAGTAAGACTTTTAACAGCAGTTTCACACCAGCTGTATAGATTGCTCTACCTGAAAAATCATACAGAATGAAAGAAACAGATACAGAAAGTATGGAAGACCAGTTGAAACTTAGAAGAAATAGGATCTAATCAGAGTTCCAGAAGGGAGGAAGAAACTGAGCAGAGGCAATATTTGTAGAGATAATGGGTTAGAATTTCCAGGATTAATGAAATGTAACCATACACAGACCAACAAACCCAACAAATTCCAAGTGGTAAAAATAGAAAGAATTTCATATCCAGAGACATTACTGAAACATCAGAACTCCAAAGAGAAAGCAAATATCTTAAAGAAAACCAAAATATAAAGATGTATTACCTTAAATGA
The DNA here is from genome assembly GCA_004026745.1 of Myrmecophaga tridactyla. Classification (NCBI taxonomy): domain Eukaryota; kingdom Metazoa; phylum Chordata; class Mammalia; order Pilosa; family Myrmecophagidae; genus Myrmecophaga; species Myrmecophaga tridactyla. The sequence continues at coordinate 2,596 of PVIY010015993.1, forward strand.
ACAATTAGATTCACAGCTTCTCAACAGTGGCATTCAGAGAGAAAATAGCTGTTCATTTTAGAATTAGGTACTCAGAAAAAATTTCTTTTCAAAATAAAGACATCTTCAAATAAAGAAAACCACAAAAATATTTTCCTTAACAGGCCTTATGAACTAAAAAAAAAAAAATTATGGGTCAGAAGAAAATGCTCTCAGATGAAAGACCCAAGTTGCAAGATGGAATAAGGAGCTATGGATATAGTAAATATATGTATAAATCTAAAAAACAAACCAACAACTATGGACTATGTAAAACAGTAAGAATAATGTCTTGGAGTTAAGAGAAAAAAATATAACTAACCTACAGCGGTAACATATGCGTAATTTGAGTTAAAGTGTTCTAAGGTTTTTATATCCCCATGGAATAAAATAAAGACTTAATTAACTTAACACTTTGATAAGGTAAATAGCATGTTGTAATTTATAGTGTAACCACTATAAGAAAAGAAATGAGGGTATATCTTCTAAACTTATAGAGGACAAAATGGAATTTAAAAAATATCAAAAAGAAAATAATTCAAAACCATAATTCAAAGATAGTAGAAATAGATCAAAGATAGTAGAAATAGATTCCATCATATCAATAATTTGAACTAAGGACTCTACTAAAAAAAAGCAAAATCATTGGCTTTGATATTTTAAAAAACAAAGCTATGTGCACTTCTAACAGACTTAGCTAAAATGTAAAAAAATACTGTAAGATCGAAACTAAAAGGCTGTGAAAAGACACACTAGGTGAATACTAACCACCACCATCCCCCCCCAAAAAAACCTAGACAGTTATTAATAGAATAGATGTAAATAAATCATAATAAAATCATCTTCACCATGTTGATGCAACAATTAAGTGTACCTAAATAGAACTCAAGTATATAAGCAAAAATTGATAGAACTACAAGGAGAAAGTAAAGTTGCATTCAGGGTGGAAGATTTTAATACTTCCTTAGGTATTTGATTACTCAGGCATCCAAAAATCACTAAGGTATAAAATATTTGAGCAGTGTAATTAACAAACTTGATCTAATGGGCAAATATTTTTAAATTTCTACCTTTTTGCAAGTTATTTCAGATTACAAAAAAAATAAATAAATAAGGAACACTCCTAAATGTATTCCCAAATGAGGTTGGCATAATCTTGAAATCAAAATTTAACAACACTACTGGCAGGCAAAATTCTAGATCAATCTCACTCATAAATATAGAAGTAAAAATCTAAACAAAATTTTAACAAATTGGGTCCAGTAATATATAATACATTACTAAATTCAATTCCTGTACACACAGGGAACATTTTCAATTGACCACATACTGGGCCATAAAAATCTCAACAATTTTCAAAGAATTGTTATATATATATCACCTTCTCTGACCCCATGCAAGTAAAATAAAAATAACACAACAAACCTGGAAAAATGCCTTATGATTTGATAATAAGAAGCAATTCTAAATAATTGTTGGGCCAAAGAAGAAAATTTGAAAATATTTGGAACTGGACAATATTAAAAACTACATATCAAAACTTTTGGAACACAGTTAAAGTAATACTTAAAGTGAGATGTATAGTATTAAATGGTTACATATGCCAATTAGTCCAATTTAAAAGTTAGAAAATATAGTCACCAGAATAAATCCAAAGAACAATAAATACAGGAGAGATTGAATAGATAGTAAGAGTATGGCGAAAAATCTTGTTTCTCATTTTGACTTAGACAAAATGGACAAATACTTTGAAAAATATAACAAGCCAAAACTGAATAAAGAAGAAATATAAAAGCTAAATTGTCTAATAATAATTAAGGAAATTAAATCAGTTTAAAATCATAAATAATTCTAATTCTAATGTATGGAACTCTATTTTCTACATATTTTTTTCTGTAAACCTAGAACCTCTCTAACAAATATTTTTAAATTTCTACCTTTTTGCAAGTTATTTCAGATTACAAAAAAAATAAATAAATAAGGAACACTCCTAAATGTATTCCCAAATGAGGTTGGCATAATCTTGAAATCAAAATTTAACAACACTACTGGCAGGCAAAATTCTAGATCAATCTCACTCATAAATATAGAAGTAAAAATCTAAACAAAATTTTAACAAATTGGGTCCAGTAATATATAATAAAAGACCAAATTGAGTTTATCCAAGAAATGAAGTTAGCTTAATATTTTAAAAAAATCAATTAATGTAATTAGCCACATGAGCAAATTAATATATAAAAGTCACATGATCATTTCAATGGATGCATAAAGAGTGTGATAAAAGTCATTATCCAATATTATTTAAAGAAAGAAAAAATACTTTAAAACCAGGAAAAGAACTGAAAGACAAACATTTTTGGTCTATAGAAGAAAATTTAGAACATTTTTACAACGTCAGGGAAGTAAGAATTTCTTGAACAAAGTATGAAATGCACAATCATTAGTTATTAACTCTCTATATTAAAACTTGATAGTCTAAGTTATAACCAGAAAGTTGCTTTGTGAACATGGATTCATATTAAGAAGAGTAAATTTGAATGATTCACAGTAGGTATTCAGTTCCCACGACTGGATTCTAAAAGTCAGGGCTTCCTCTGTTTGAAAGCACTGTGTAAAATATATACATATATACAGACATACACACATGTATATTACAACTTCTATTTTCTAAGGGAAGTTACTTGTTACAATGGAAGGCACTTTTTTTCCTAATGCGTATCTTGGCAAGTTTGGATATATAAAAAGAAGGTGAGGACAAAGTCTGGCAATAGTTGCTGGAAAGAATTGACTCATTCTGCATAATAATGAATGGAGAGAATTTGGATTCTGAGCAATCAAGGAGGAAAAGGAAGTAAGGAAAATAAAAGGTTCAGGGAGCAAGTGAGGTGGGGCAACTGGATAACATGTAGGGTAAAAAGCTGATTGGAAATTCCTAGTGGCAATGTGGCTGAAAAGATAGAACAGAAATGGCCAATACCCATGTTTAAGAGTATTGTGAATGACCCCTCCTGTGATGTGCATATATTCAGTAAAAAGTCAAATCAACTGCTTTGTTCAATACTATACTATCTCACATTTGAAACCCAGTCTTTTCCTCAATTTCCACAAGCACATGTGCAATCCCCTCACAGACAAATATGAGGATACAAGAACTCAGAGGCAAAGTGACAATAAGGTCGTAGTTTCTTAAAATTTGTAGTCAGGGGGTTATTCATGGGCCACCTTAAGAGGACAGGCACTGTTAACAGTCATTGCAATAAGCTGAGGCTGTTCTCTGGTCTTTTGCTTACCTTTCTTTGCCTTCTCCTCTTCCTCCTCCTCCTCCTCGGCCTTGTTTCAATTCTTAAACACAGAAAAGACAGTTTCTAATGAGTCATTAGTGGGAGTCTGTGGGTCCATGGAAAACTTTTACAGCTATCTCTGAATGTCACGGGTGCTAGGCATGGGGTCGGGGTCATTAAAGGATTCCACAGGAGACAGCGAGTTAAAGCTTAACAGGTTTATTGCTGGAGAGAAAGCAGCAGAGTGAGAGCAAGGGGAGAGCAGGTAGGTGGGAGCCAGCAAAACCTGCCAGTGAAAAGAAAGGAAAAATGACCCCAGCTCCCTTTCTGACAGCTTGTGGTTTTAAAGGAAAAAAATGCTCCAAGAAGGGTGGCGGGTGACATGCAGATGCAGGCATCACTGAAAGATATCAGCTGGTGCAGATCATGATTTCATGCTCACGGTTATGTGGTCTGGCCTCTGGTGGGTGGAGTGTTGGCACATTTGTTCTCATCTTTCTTGTTGGCACATCAGGTCCTGCCACAGGAGCTGCTGAGGGAGAGAAACTGAAGGGGCCTGCATGCCACAGAATTCATTTTTGTATGTCAAGTTTTATTTTCTGAAACCTGACAAGAGGCAGACTTGCTGATGAAACAGATGCCCAGCAAAATCTGATTTTCTTGGGAATCCAGGCTTACATTAGTACACTTTTTTAGGCTTCCAATAGCCTCCCCTGAAACAGGGAAACATTTTCCTCTTTCTCCTGAGTGATTTCCCTTAGCTTATTATAGTCAACTGTATTGGTACATTTTTCTCATGGCTTTTACAAACAAGGGTCTTCTACTCTAATGGAAATTGAGACATGAATATAACATAAATGACACATTTTTTTTGGGGGGGTCCTAGTCTTGATAGAGAGTTATAAATATCTGGGCATAAGGAATTTCTGACTACTTTCCCTGTCCTTTACAAATTGAGAGTCCCATGGTAGGCTATGCTTTCTTATTTTCTAGTTTATATTGACCATTGAGCATAATTTAGAAGAGAAGCTTAAATTCAGCCACAAAGGTTTTAATAGAGACTAAACAAGGATTTGGGGAGGGGGGCTATTTAAAATAGGATTATTTAAAATATTTGCTTCTTTTTGTGAGGAAGAGTTATAAGGAAGAAGTTTTTGACAGTTTTCTCAGGCATAACATAATTTTGCAAGGGCTCTTTATGCATTTGTACTGATATAAAGCCATAAAAGCTGTACATAGGGATCTCTTGCCACTTTCCTTCCTTCTTATAAAGGAGATCTAATTGCAAAATAAGGTTATGGCTGACTGTCTTATTTGTGGGCCAGTGGCTGCCATTTGGGCAATATTGTAGTCAGGCAATATACTGTGGAAAATATTGGATGCAGCACTAATTTTTAAAGAAGAGAGAGAAAAAGACAGATTTCCATACTGGTGCCCAGTGTCCTGGATCACCAACTTGCTGTTCTGTGAGTGATCCCTTGGGCTCATGGGACCAGGCTCCCTATCCCTGGGTATCCCCAGAGTCTTCAAAGACTCAAGAGGTGGATGGCCTGGCACCATCCCAAAGCTGCTGAGCTGACCCATGTATCTCCATGGGTGTCTGTGCTCTTAACTTACTGCCTAAGAGAGAACAGTTGCTACAAACAAAGAAAATTTAGGGAGGGGATTTTCCAGGTACCAGCCCTGAGTGTTGCCATAATTGAGCTTGAGGGAAAGAATATTTGGTAAGGAAATTGGACTCCTTTTAAGAAAGTGGTTTAGTACGCTTTTCAGGCAATCAGAGGGGTCTAGGTATGGACATATAGTAGGGCAGAGCTAGGAGTGAGGCTTGTTCTGTCCCTACAATTCAGATTTTTTGAGAAAGCAAGAGCATACTCAACAGCCCATTCTCCCCAGCTAATGGTTTCTTCCTGCATGATGACACCTTTAAGAAAGCTAATAGCAGAACACGCTGGTATTCTAGATGCAGTAGCATACAAAGAGATGGAAAGTCCCAGAGAGAAAAAGTGAGGAACTGGCCAGAAAAGGAATGCTGAAGCAGAGAGTCAGAGGGACTATGTGCTCAGGAGCTAACCTACTTATACAGGCACAGCTTATTTTAATTAAGGTATCTGGGGCTTTTGTTTACCCTGCAAACCTCACTTGTGGCTTTTAGGGGAAGACACTCTCATTGGAAAGGACTCAATTCTCATGGGTTTAAACCAGAGGTGGCTTCCTAGAATGTTAAAGACTACACCTTGTTTGGTATAAGAATTCTTAGCCCAGAATCCTGTGTTACAAAAGGTGGAATGTCTCAGAAGGCAGGCATTGAAAACCAGACAGCGGAGAAAGAGGGAGATTCTCTGGAGACAAGGGAGAGGATCTCTGTGGAGGAGGTGAAAAGGGGGACAGATTCAGTAGGAGGATGTCTGGGTTCTCAGAAGGGAGGGAAAAAGAGAGTATGGGGAAATCTCAGAGTGCCAAGGAGAGAGGGAGAGACAGAGACAGTGAGACAGAGAGAGGGATTTGATTTGGCTTCCATTCATCTCCTGCTAGACACAGGGAGAAGCCCCAATCAGGTCCCTATTGGCAGTATCACCTGTCACCCTCAACATCCTTGGATCTACACAGTATAGAGATGGGCTTTTGCCATCTCTGAGGAGGGAGCCAAAGACTCAGGGTGAACTGAGTTTATGTCCTGAGCAGGGGCCAGATTTGAGCCACTAGATTCCTAGAGACACACAGTTGTATGGGGACATAGGAAAGGATTGTAATGAGCCAAGCAAGAAGAATAAGGGAAAACACATGACCAAGCATCCTGTTACTCACAGTCCGGAGAAAAGTGTCTCTTGGCTGGCTCATCAAAATATGTTACCAGATTTGGGTTTCCAGGTTCTTGGCCATGCCATGAGAAAGAATAAAAGGGCATATCCCAGTACAGAGTAAGCAGATAGAAAATTTATTAGGTATGCATGAGAATGGACATGCAGGTCCAGGAGTGAAAGTCTTCCTAGTGGCATGGGAGATGACTCCTAAGAAAGTCCTGGCCCTGGCACTGTGGGGTCAACAATGCCATCCTGACCAAAAGGGGGAAAAGAAGTGTAACAAGTAAGGTATCAGTGGCTGAGAGAGTTCAAATAGAGTTGAGAGGCTGCTCTGGAGGTTACTCTTTTGCAAGCTTTAATTAGACATTACTACATTTCATAACCTCCCAACCCCCAAGCAAAGCATTCCTGCTAATTCTAAAGAACACCTAGGACATATAAGATTCTTCAAAGGTCCCATGCACTAGGGTAACTTTCCAGAAACCTACAACCTCCAGATGGGTCCCTGGACCAGATAAGTCCTGAAGTGCAAAGAGGTCAGCTTCTCCGGAACATCAACTAGTTCCATCCCCCTATCCAATATTATCGACAGCCCCTTCCAACATGACAAAGCTAAAATGGGCATAGCTCAAGTACTCCTAAACAGTGGGAGAAAGACCAAAGGTGATGGTGGAGTTATACAGAGAAGATTGGGTTTAACAAATGAGTATGATTGCTGAATCATTATATTGCTATTTCTTTTAGTCTCCAATATCTTAGAGCAGCTAGAAGTAAAAACCTAAAATTATGGAATTGTAACCCATATCAAACTCTGAAATCTGTTCTACAACTAATTGTTGCAATGTGCTTTGAAATTTATTACTTCTTTGTATTTATGTTATTTTTCAGAAAAAAGGGAAAAAAAGTCAATTGTGATGATAAATGCACAGCTGTGTGATGATATTGTGGACCATTATTGTACACTTAGAGTGATTACATGATATATGAATATTTAATATATATAAATTAAAACTTAAAAATAAAACCAACATAGGATTCACTCCAGGACTTGCTAAATCTTCTTAAGAATCTGGAAATGCCCAAGATCAGATAAAATTTAATGGAAATTGATAGTGGTAATAAATCCAAAGAACTCTAGGTAAATTTGATGAAAATCAATTTGTCAAGGAAAAATACACCAAAAGTCAAGTCACTGAATGCCTAATTCACCAAAAGCTAATGTGTCAAAAGTAAATTTGCTGAAGAAGTCACCCCAAACTGTCAAATCAGTAATTTAACCTAGGTCTAGAATAGTTCATTGTAGCAATTGCACTACAAGCCAATTTACTACAGTTGTGCCACTGTGGTTGTCCAAAACCCAATGTATTTATTTGGCACTTTGGGTCTATATCATTAAATGATGAAAAGTTCTTGTGTGTTTCAAATGTCATGTACTGTGCACATCTCCAATGTCAACGAGTTTATGAGTTATGAGATAGGTTTCTTTCCACTGATACATTTAGCCCACTGCTTTTTCTATTACTCTTAATCCTAGCTTCATGAATAAGTGCAATCAAATAAGTATTTTGTGCAGGTTTCAAAAAAAAAAAAAAGGACATGCAGGTACTCTCACAAAGACTGAGGTGAGAGGCAAGAGGCTCCATAAGTTCTGATATGTTCTGCTTTCATTTTCATTTGTCTTGAGATATTTTATGATTTCTCTTGTAATTTGTTCTTTGAGCAACTGTTTGTTTAAGGGTGTGTTGTTTAACCTCCACATATTTGTGAATTTTCCAATTCTCCAATGCTGCTGATTTCCAGCTTCATTCCATTATGATCAGAGAAAGTGCTTTGTATAATTTCAGCCTTCTAAAATTTATTGAAACCTGTTTTGCAACCCAGCATGCCTGGAAAATGATCCATGAGCACTTGAGAAGAATGTATATCCTGCGGTTTTGGTGTACGATGTTTGTATATGCCTATTAGGTTTAATTCATCCATCATATTTTTTAGGTTTTCTGTTTCTTTGTTGACCTTATGTCTAGTTGTTCTGTCTATTGATGAAAGTTGTTTATTGATGTCTTCAACTATTATTGAAGGGACATTTATTTTTTCCTCCAGTTTTGCGAGTGTTTGCCTCATGTATTTTGGGGGCACCCTGGTTAGGTGCATAAATATTTATTATTATTTCTTCTTGCTGGATAACTCCTTTTATTATTATAGAGTATCCTTCTTTGTCTCTCATAAGAATTTGGCATTTAAAGTCTATTTTATCTGATATTAGTATAGCTACCCCAACTCTTTTTTAGTTACTGTTTTCATGGGATATCTTTCCAATTCTTCACTTTTAATTTATTTCTGTCTTTGGGTAGAAGGTAGTATCTTGTAGACAGCATATAAATGGATCATATTTTTATCTATTCTTCTACCCTGTGTCTTTTTTGCGGGGGCAGGGGTGGTGCATGGGCTGAGAAATGGACCCAGGTCTACCACATGGCAGGCAAGCATTCTACCACTGAGCCACCCATGCACTCAGCCCAACCGTGTCTTTTGACAGGGGTGTTGACTCCATTAGCATTCAGTGTTAATACTCTAAAGGCAGTACTTACTTCAAGCATTTTATCCTTTGGCTTTTATATGTCACATCAAATTTTTGTCTCTCTTTTTATCTTTTTAGTTAATCTTTGTGATGGTTTGAAGCTGTATATTCTCCAGAAAAGATCATGTTCCTAAAGATAATCCATTCCTTTGGGTATAGACCTATTGTGGGTGAAATCTTTTGACTAGGTTTTTTCAACTGAGGCCTGTTCCAGGTGGGTCTTAATCTTCTTACTGTAGTCCTTTACAAGATATGAAATTCAAAGAAGCTTAGAGAGAAGATAAGAGAGGCAGACACTAAAAGAGAGATACACATAGAAGCTCAGAAAGGAAGCTATGGATGGAGCAGCCAGAAGCTGAAAGGAATGAAATCGGGGATATATGACCAGCAGACACTGCCATGTGCCTCCCCATGTGACATAGGTGTTTCAGTTGCAGCAGTCTTTCTTCAGGAAGAAGGTATCCTGTGGATGCATTGATTTTCATTTTCATGGCCTCAGAATGGTAAATTTGGTAAGCTAATAAATCCCCATTGTGAAAAGCTAGTCCTTTTCTGGTATATTGAATTTTGTCAGCTTTAGCAAACTAAAACACTCTGATAATCTTCATTTCTAATCTCTCCTACAAGCCTCTCTTGTCTTTTCCTTTCAGCTTGCAGAACTCCTTCTGGTATTTCTCATAGGGCACATTGCTTGTTGATGAACTCTCTCAGGTTCTGTTTATCTGTGAATATTTAAAATTTTATGAACTCTCTCAGTTTCTATTTATCTGTGAATATTTAAAAATTTCCCTCATTTTTAAAAGACTATTTTGCCAATAAAAAATTCTTGGTGCAAGTTTTTCTCTTTCAGAACTTTAAATATAGCATATCACTGCTTCCTCACCTCTATAGTTTCTGATGGGAAATCAGCACTAAGTCTTTTGAACATCTCTTGTATGTGATGAGTTGCTTTTCTATTGCTGCTTTCAGAATTCTCATTGTATCTTTGGCATTTGACACTGTGATTAATATGTGTCATGGAGTGGTTTGATTTGGATTTATTCTCTTTGGAGTATGTTGTGCTTCTTGGACATGTATATCTAAGTCTTTCATAAGAGTAGGGGAATTTTCAGCTATTATTTCCTCAAATATTCTTCCTGTACCCTTTCTCTTCTCTTCTCCTTCTGGGACACCCATGACACATATGTTTGCATGCTTTGTGCTGTCATTCAGTTTCCTGAGACCCTGCTCATTTTTTCCCCATTATTTTCCCTATCTTTTCTTCTGTCTGTATGATTTCAGATGTCCTGTCTTCTAGTTCTTTGATCCTTTCTTTGGCTTGTTCAAATCTGCTGTTATATGCCTCTAGTGTGTTTTTCTAAACATTTTTTGTGAAGTATAACACATATACAAAACAGCAATAAATTTCAAAGTACATTGTAACAAGTGGTTATAGAACAAATTTTAAAGTTTACAGTTTAAAATACAGTTCCAGAATTTCAGGGTTTTCTTTCTAGCTGCTCCAAGACACTGAAGACTAAAAAGAAATATCAACATAATGATTTAGCAGTCATACTCATTTGTTAAATCCTATCGTCACTGTTATAACTCCTCCTTCTCCTTTCATCTCAGTACTCCCAAGCTTTAGGAGTATTTGGATTATGACCATTCTAATATTTTTTCATGTAAAAAAGCAGTGTTGAAAATATGGGACAAGGAGGATGGACCTGGTTGATATTCTTGGAGAGACTGGTACCTCTGGGTTTCAGGACTTACCTGGCCTAGGAACTGTCTGAAGGTTTTAGGTTTCTGAAAAGTAAACTTAGTGCCTCTAGTTTGTTCTTAATCTCTTCTATTGTAGCTTTTATTCCCATAAATTTTGTTATTTTTTTGCATGCTATAAAATTCTTCTTCATGCTCAGAGTGTTTTTAATATCTTTTATCTCTTTAGCCATGTTTTTCCTCATCTCCTTGAATCTATTTAAGAGATTTATTTGAACATCTTTGATTAGTTGTTCCAAGTTCTGCGTTTCCTCCAACTTTTTAATTTTTTTTTTACTGAGTTATACATCATGTTTCTTAGTATGACTTGTAATTTTTTGCTGATGTCTAGATATCTGATTGTCTTGATTACTTTACTCTAATGGTCGGTTTCTCTCTCTTGCTCTATTATTGTTGACTGGCTGTGATTTAAGGCTTTTCTTTGACACTGGTTCAGCCTATTCTAGATCTTTAGAATTGCCCATGTTTCACTGATCAAAACATGGACATGAGTCCTTGAAGGGGACAAAGACTAGTTTCAGAGGCCCCTGGGAAGAAGGTCAGGAAAGATGACAAAAAACCTTTTATGTCAGCTCCCCAAAGCTGCACTTTCCTGGCCTGCCCAGAAGGTGGCACTCTTTGGCAAACTATTCTCTGCAGCCCTAAGGAGGGAGTGTGTTTTTTCAACCATCATAATCTACCTCTGACAGAGGTGATGTTGAAACAATGCCCAGGCAGGCTAGAACTGCAATTCAGAGCTGGTACCCAATGTTCTAAACTCAGTGATCAGAAGCCACACTTGGCATTTGGCCATGCCCTCCCCTGTTGCTGGGGAGGAAAGCTCCTGTGTCCCTCTCTGTCCACAGCAGTCAGCCACAGACTGTACCAAGGCTGCTTACCTTGAACATGGAGGATGGTCACCAGCTGCTGCTGTGGTGCAATTAACTCACTTTTTTTTTCCCCACAGCTTCTCAATTTCCCAGTCCCATCCTTTCCTGGATGATGCACCATGCTCCCCTCACCTCTGGATCCACAGAACCATTGTTTTTGACAGTGTCTACCTATCTACTAGCTGTTTTTGGAGGAGGAGTGTGTCCTGCAGCTCTGTGTTCCACTATCTTTCCTGAAAATTCTCCCATACTAATATGTTTTTAAGCAATGAAGGGATAAAGTTAAAATTTAGAAAACTGTGATCCTCTGAGAAGAATGCAATGGAAAGGCATAAGAAGAAACACTAATTTCAATGTTACTCTTACAGGTTGGGTTTTAAATTGATAGTGGGTTTGAAAGTATTTTTCTGTTGTTGTGCTTCTTAACATATCCATCTCTTACACATGTACATTTGTATATATCAAATGCTACACAAATTTTTTCTTAAGAAAAGGACTGAATATTGACAAGGTCTCACCTCTTCCATCCTGATTAACAGCAGAGGGCAGGGAGGTTATTTCCTCTTTAAAAGAACTTGGAAAAGTAAAGCTAGCTCTGCATAGAGAAAATGAGTTAGCTATTATTTTAGCATTAGGGTTAAATGTCAGGGAAGAATAATGAGTCAAGGAAAGGAATAATTTTCCTTGCTGGGGCACATAAGCAATATACTACAAAATCAGGTTCATTAAGATGATCCTATTGATGTAGATGTTAGGTGGGGTGGATTGGAGGGCAACACTGTTTGAAAGGAATTCCTAAGAAGCTAGTAAAGAAAGATATGCCACTTAAGGTGCTTAATCGTACCAGGCACCTGGATGCTTCAGTCTTGCACACTAGTAGTTGAATGTATGCTTGGCCATTTCCATTGAGACCTTGTAATCAATGTGAACTGGGCCCTTTTACTGTCATTTGTGACTTGAAGAACTTGCCAGCTTTAGCCTTACTAATATGGGTGGAGCTTTCTTCACTGTTCCTTGAAAAGAGGAAGGTATAGTGGCTCTCTCTTTGAAGCAGCTGCTGCTAGGAGCTTGTCCAGTACCAGTAAGCATTACATGGTCACCATAAAAGCCTCATGCCACCTTCTCAGTCAGGCAGTTCAGATCCCTGCCACGTCTGTCTACCATGGGCGACTGAAATACTCAAAGCCAAATGATTATTTGCTATAGTGTTGACCCTACCAGTCACATAATCCTCATGCCACAAGCCACCAGTTTTTAGCAGTTTGTCAAATATACCCTCTGTGTACTGGTTTCAATCATTGTAAAATCTATTATGCCAAAATTAAACTTTGCCCTTAATCTTTAAGGGCAACCCACAGTATATTACCATAGAGGACCCTTGTGTAACATACTCTTTTCCAGAGGCCAAGCTGGCTGCCCCTTGAATCCCTGCTCAGTTCTTTTATTAGTGTGGCTATGTGCCAAAAGGCATCTGTGAGGAATATAACCAGAAATGTAAGGGAAACTGAGAAAAACAAAGAATCTCATTCCTCTATAAACCAGCCAGTGGTCTGTAATTTTGTTTTAACAGTGCTAATAAATTCTATTTGAACTGCTAATTACATCTTTACCAAGGTTTTCAACTGGGAGCTGTTAGAGGTTTTTGGGAGCGATGTTTCTTGTACGGAGGTGTTTTAGTTTCCTAGACTACTTAAAGCAAATACCATGAAATGGCTCAGCTTAAACCATGGGAATTCACTCATGATTAGAGTCCAGGAAAATGTCCAAATCAAGACATCATCCTGGTGATGCTTTCTTCCCAAAGACTGGCTGCCAGCAATCTTTTGACCAGAAAACTGGGCATAATCATTTCACCAAGTTGACACAGAACCTAACAATCCCAGTCGGCCCCTTGTCAGCATGCTGCCGCTTTTTTCATTACTCACATTTGAACGCATAACTCCTTGCCTGGGCCTCTGGTTGAAGGAAACAAAAAGGTTGATCTGTTAACCAAGATTATTGCTCCTCTATTTCAGGATGCTTCACATTTTCATGCTTTAACACATGTTAATTCTAAGGGACTAAAGGCTCGCTATTCTCTTTCTTAGAGCCAGGCTAAAGAAATAGTCCGGTCGTGCCCTTCATGTCAGATTCTTCAGACTAACGATACTTTTGGTTCTGGGGGCAACCCTCGGAGTATGCAATCTAATGACATATGGCAAATGGGTGTCACTCATATTCCTTCTTTCGGGAAATTAGTTTATGTTCATGTTTGCATAGATACATGGTCAAGATTTATGTTTGCCTCTGTACAACCCGGAGAAATAGCGCAGCATGTTATTCAGCATCTATGCAGGGCCTTTGCTGCTGCGGGATTGCCCAAACAAATTAAGACAGATAACAGACCAGTTTAGAGCCACAGGAAGTTGGCATCTTTCCATACAGACCGGAATATAAAACATGTAACTGGAGCTCCGTATAATCCGCAGGACCAGGCGATAGTTGGACAGGCAAGTCATCCTTTAAAAACAATGTTATTAAAACAAAAAAGGGGGAATACACCTTACTCCTGAAACATGCCTAGCTATTGCCGTATTTACTTTAGATTTTTAAAATACTTCAGAAGGCTCCAACACTACAGCAGCAGATAAACATTTTGCATATTGAAAAGATCAGCCGAATGCTAGTCAAAAGCCACTGGTGTGGTGGTTTGATGTCTCTACCCATTCTTGGAATCTGGGTAAGTTAATTGCATGGGGACGTGGTTATGCTTGTGTCTGTCCTAGTGACAATGAACGGCCCTTTTGGATCCCCAGCCGAAGAATTAAACCCTTTCATGATCAAAAGGAAGGCGGAAGACAGCCACCTCCGCAGCCCAAGAGGTACTTTTATGATCCGGAGCCTCCAGGAATGGGAACGGAGGGGCTGATTTTGTAGACCAGGAAGATTGGCGCCACCCCTCGCACTAAGACAGCTCCATGGCCCACACGGGATCAGATTTAAAAAGCTCACTCATGAGGTTGAGAAAAATTTAAGAGGTAAACAGACTACTTTTACTGGACCTAACTTTTTCTCTCAATCACCGCGGTTCTTACAGTTGTGGTGAGTGCGCCAGTACCTTCTGTGCTTGTATATATTAACGACTCTACTTATCTACCAGGCCCTATAGATTCTTGCTTGCCCGAATTTTTACATGAAGAAGGTAAATCTTATAATTTTACTGTGATGGCTTTTCAGGGTTTCCCTTTATGCTTTTCTTTGCAAGTGAATCACTCCCATCCTTGTCTCCAACTACCTCATGAGGCATGGCTTTCTTTTGTTCCAAAACGTGGAAATAGATCTAGGGCACAATTCTATCTCCTCTCTGGAATGAGCTTTAATTATACTGAAAATTTCAGTCAGGTTCCATTCCCTGAACATTTGCCACCCTGCCAGTTCTCTCATACCTGGCCCCCTGAAGCAGAACATATTCATTGGACTAATTGTCATGCAACCGGAAGTTCAGTGCTACATAATGGTTCCTATGGGATTGTAAGGGATTGGTTCCCTAAGGGGTATGCAATCCGTAATTGTAAGCGGACTAATCATCGTCGTGATAAGAATGAAAAGTTGAAATGGCGCATAAAGACTCATAATTTTACCTCAGTACTCTAGCACTAGCGCTATTCATCCCATTCTGTGGCGTGAAATGGGTATATTCGCCCCTGCTCCTTTTGTTAATGCGGGACCATGGCAGTCTTCTCTATGGAAGCTTGCTATGAGTTTAGCCCCAATCTTTATTTGGAATGGAAATTATACCCATGATGTAAATTATTCTTTCAGCTTTTCTTCTAATCAGTCTATGTATGTTCATGCCTGTGATGTAAATCCATATGTTATTATGGCTGGAACTATCAATTTTAATTATACCACTCATGAACTGATGTGTGATAATTATAAACTATATACTTGCCTTAACTCCTCTATAGCAGCTAGCCAAACTTTTCTTCTTTTTAAGAAGATGCCTAGGAATCTGGCTACCAGTAAATCAAACCAGACTTGGGAGTCATCTCCCGACATGCATGGCCTTCTTTATGCATGCTGTTGTTACTTAAATTTACCAAAAGATTTATAGCCACACTTATTATGGTGATTTTAGGAATTATTGCCTTGACTACCACTGCAGCATGAGCAGGAGTAACATTAACACAGGAGATTCAAACCACTGACTATGTACAGAAGTGGCATGAGAATGCAAGTAAGGTTTGGAGGCGACAGGTAAAAATTGATAAAGAAATTAACACTAGTATGGATGATTTAGAACAAACTTTAGTACTGTTAGGGGATGAAGTTCAATCCGTAATATTACAAATGCATCTGCTTTGTGACTGGAATGTTACCTCTTTCTGTGTCTCCCTTTATCCTTATAATCTAACTGAAGCAAACTAGGAAAAGGTTAAGTGGCATATCCAACAGCATAAAGATAATCTAACTTTAGATACTGAGGAACTTGGTGCCAAGGTGCTTAACATTCAAAAGAATTCTTTACACTTAATGGATGGAACCAAAGTTATGAGTAATATAGCTGATATTTTAAAATCTCTTAACCCTATTCAATGCATGAAAACTTTGGGTGGCTAAGCTATTGCATTATATATATTAATCATTATATGCTTTTTCTGTTTATATGTAGTCTTCTGATGCAGACAACAAGTCTTGCAACAAGTCCTTCAATGCAAGGTAGCCCGGGCAATGTGTGCTGTTTTGCAAAAGAAAAAAGGGGAAAATGAAGAGAAACACATTCAGCTCAATAGAATATTTCCATGATGTAAAAGGATGTGCGGGTCCGAGCCCAGCCAGACCGCAAAGCTGGTCGGGCAAGCACATTCTTTGTTCTAACGAAATATTTGTGGTTGACTGTTTGGTTTCAAAAGGAATGTTCCCTTATCAGACCAGCAGACTTTTGCTTAATTAATTAACAAACTCCTCTAGTATATAATTAAGCCATCTCTAAAAATAGTATCCTTGAAAATCCTAATAAAAGCTTTGAGGAACTTTGGCTCGGAGTTCAGACTTCCACCCTGTATGGTGGTTGCTAGATGCCATATGGAGCTCCCGGTTCCCTAAGTCTCTCTTTAACTTTATGTCTGTGTCTTTCTTTAAGCTTTTGTTCATGACCCGTATAGGACTTTCTTTTCTAGGCTGCCTTTCGGCAACAAACTGGGCAGCTGTACACATCACCTTGAAACATGCTTAATTTCCAAATAGAACACAATATCAGACATATGTTTTGCCTAACAATATTCAACAGTCCTGTGTACAACAGGAAACACACTACATCTCACAGAATAGGGTGCAAGTCCCTAGGTAACACGCACTCTTAAACTGCATATCCTATAACGTAAATACTGTAACATGAACAAGACAACTTATGTCATATAAGAAGAAAACAAGATATTTGCTTATGTACAAATACAAACATATTCATAACTAAACAGGGAGGAAATATTCATACAATCACAGTCCTCATTTCTGTAAGTGGTCACATGGACATAGTTCGTATTTATCACTCCCATCTTTTACTACCCATTCCATGTCCTCTTTACCCTCAGCAAGCTCTTCAACTGGCCATGGTTCTTTTCCAGATGGGGTGACCCAGACCTTCATTCCTGAAATTTCTGGGCCATTGGTAGTCCTGCCTGAATTGGTTTGTTGACATTTTCCATTGACTTTAATCACAGGGTTTGGAAGTACTAAGAGACACCCTAGGGGATCTCCTGTATTCCAGGAAAACTCTCCTTTATTTCCATTGTGTAGTTGCAGTCCTATTTTCTCTTGATACTCAGGATCAATCACCTCAGACAGAACAATAATCTCCTTTGTGCCTGTTGATCCAGTGACATGAGAAGCCCAAAGTGGCCAGGTGGCAGTTTTAACTTCCATTTCAATGGAATCATTGTTGTGTCTCCTGGTAGAAGCACTACTTCCTTTGGAACTAAGACCTGTGTACACCAGCAGAGCTTAAGGTCTCAGGGACAGGAAGCAAAAATTTTTCTACTGGATCACTAGGGGTGATAGTGAGTGGTGCCACTTCCATTTCCAACCCTTGCTTCTCTGGACCCGTGAATCCAGCTATGGGAAAAAGGGCATACACAGCCTCCTGGAGAACCTTGTCCCAGCCCTGCAAGGTATTGCCACCTAGTTGGTACTGTATTTCAGTCTTCAAAAGGCCATTTCACCATTCTATCAACCAGCTGCCTCTGGATGGTGGGGAACATGGTAAGACCAGAGAATTCCATGAGCATGTGCCCATTTCTGCCCTTCATTTGCTATGAAGTGGGTTCTTTGATCAGAAGCCATGCTGTGTGGAATACCATGATGGTGGATAGGCATTTTCCATATCCATGGATGGTAGTTTTTGCAGAAGCATTTCATGCAGGAAATGCATATCCAGAGTATGTGTCTATTCCAGTTAGAACAAATCACCACCCCTTCCATGATGGAAGTGATCCGATGTAATCAACTTACAATCTGGTAGAAGGCTGATCACCTTGGGGAATGGTGCTATATCAGGGACTGAGTGTGGTTCTCTGCTGCTGGCAGATTGGGCACTCAGCAGTAGCCACAGCCACATTGTCCTTGGTGAATGGGAGCAAGGGTTATGCTGAGCCCATGCATAGCCCCCATCCCTACCACCATTCCCACTTTGTTCATGAGTCCATTGGTGAAGTACAAGAGTGGCTAAGGAAAGAGGATGACTTGTATCCATAGGATGGGTCATCTTATCCACCTGAATATTAAAATCTTCCTCTGCTGAGGTCAGCATTCATATGGGACACAAATATCTTCATGTTCTTTGCCAGTCAGAAAGGTCTAGCCATGTACCTCTTCCCCAGACCTCTTTGTCACTAATTTTCCAATCATGTTCCTTCTAAGTCCCTGACAATCCAGCCAAACCATTAGCAACAGCCCATGAGTCAGTATACAAGCACACTTCTGGCCAGTTCTCTTTCCAAGCAAAATTAACAACCAGGTGTACTGCTTGAAGTTCCACCCACTGGGAGGATTTCCTCTCATCACTGTCCTTTAAGGACATCCCAGAATGGGGTTGTAGTGCTGTAGCTATCCACTTCTGGGTGGTCACTGCATATCGTGCTTAACAATCTGTAGACCAGGCCTGAGATTTCTCTTCCTCAGTTAGTTGACTATAAGGAATTCCCCAAGAGGCCATAGCTCTGATCTGGGAAAGAGAAAGTAATGTGGCAGGAGTGGGGGCAATGGGCATTTGGACCACTCCCTCATGTAACTCACTTGTGCTATCAGGACGTGTTCAAGCCCTATCTCTAATGTACCATTTCCATTTTATGATGGAGTGTTGCTGTGCATGCCCAACTTTATGGCTTGGTGGGTCAGACAACACCAAGTTCATGATAGGCAACTCTGGTCTCATGGTTACTTGGTGGCCCATGGTTAAGTGTCCAGTCTCTACTAAGGCCTAGTAGCAGGCTAAAAGCTGTTTCTCAAAAGAAGAGTAGTTATCTGCAGCAGATGGTAAGGCTCTGCTCCAAAATCCTAAGGGTCTGCATTGTGATTCTCCTATAGGGACCTGCAAAAGGCTCCAGACCACATCCCTATTTGTCACTGAAGCTTCCAGTTGTTGGATCTTCTGGATCATATGGCTCAAGTGGCAAAGCAGCTTGCACAACAGTCTGGACATGTTGCAGAGCCTCCTCTTCTTCCAGTCCCCACTGAAAACTAGCAGCATTTCTGGTCACTCAGTGAATGGGCTGGAGTAGCACACCCAAGTAAGGAATAAGTTGTCTCTAAAATCCAAAGAGGCAAAGTATGTGTGTGCTTCTTTTTTGGTCATAGGAAGTGCCAGGTGCAGCAGCTTATTCTTCACCTTAGAAGGGATATCTCAACATGCCCACACCATTGGACACCTAGAAATTTTACTGAGCTGGAAGGCCTCTATAATTTTGTTGAATTTATTTCCCATCCATTGACATGCAAATACCTTACCAGTAAGTCTATATTATTTGTTATTTCTTGTTCACCAGGTCCAATCAGCATGATATCATCAATATAATGAACCAGTGTGATGTCTTGTAAGAGAGAGAAATGGTCAATGTCCCTGTGGACAAGATTGTGACATAATGCTGGAGAGTTCATATACTCTTGGAGCAAGGCAGTGAAGGTACACTGCTAGCCTTGCCAACTGAATGCAAACTGTTTCTGGTGGTCCTTACTGATAGCTATTGAGAATAAAGCATTTGTCAGATCAATAACTGCATACCAGGTACCAGGGGATGTGTTGATTTGCTCAAGCAATGATACCACATCTGGAATATCAGCTTCAATGGAGTCCACAACTGGTTAAGTTTATGATAATTCACTGTCATCCACCAAGTCCCATCTGTTTTCTGTACAGACCAAATAGGGGAGTTGAATGGGAATGTGGTGGGAATCACCACCCCTGCATCCTTCAAGTCCTAAAGAGTGCACTAAGCCCTGAAATCCTTCCAGGAATATGGTATTGCTTCTGATTCACTATTTTATAAGGTGGGGGCAATTCTAGAGGCTTCTACTTGGCCTTTCCTGCTATAATAGCCCTAATTCCATGGGTCAGAGAACCAATATGGGGATTCTGCCAGTTGTTGAGTATGTTGATTCCAACTATGCAATCTGGAACTGGGGAAATGACCACAGTATGTGTCCAGGGACCCACTGGACCCAGTATGAGATGGATCTGAGCTAAAACTCCATCAATCACTTGACCTCCATAAGCCGCTACTCTGACTGGTGGACCAGCATGATGTTTTGAGTCTCCTGGAATTAATGTATACTTCTGAGCCAGTGTCTCATAATCCCTGAACTATCTGATCATTTCCTTTTCCCCAGTGCATGGTCACCCTGGTAGAAGGCTGTAGGTCTCCTTGGGGAAGGCTGGGAGGAAGGTTAACGTTGTAAATTTTGGGCAGTGCTAAAAAGTCCTTCCACAAGAGTACCTGGTCCTTCCCTCATTCAAGGCACTCTGGGTCTGTAAACTGTCTCAAGTCTGGGAATTGATTCTGGGACCATGACTCTTTGTTTTTGCAATTTAAGTTAAACTTCTGTACATTTGACAAAGAATTATTCTGCTTATATAGCTCAAACAAGAATTTAGTAGATTGCCAATCTATTTTACTTCTAGGTATCTTATGACCTACTAGCCAATGCCACCAGTCTCTGAGTCAGATTATTTTGACAGATGCTTTGAGTCTACTGTCCATTATACTGGCCATGCCCACCTTGTCTATGGCGATTAACTGTCACCACATAACTTCTGGCAACTCAGGACCCAGTCATCCCCATTGTATTTAAGGACTCCAGCTCAGTGATAGCAGTTCCCACAGTAATATCTGACCTACAGAAGAAGGGTGACTACAGAGATCTTCAGTAATGATGGAGATAGTCTCATGAATTTATTTCTCAAGTTCTGGTAAAAGATGTGGCTCTGGACACTCCTGGGGTGTGTAAGCAGATCTTCCATGATAAATTCACTGTAACATTCCAATCTCTTTAAGCCTCTGGATTCCCTCATCCACATTATACCAGGGTAGTTCTGGAATTTCAACCTGAGGTAATGTCAGCTACATTTTGATCCATGTTTCAGCCAACCATCCAAACAAATTGTTAATGCCCTTTCTAACTGAGCTACAACACTGAAAGCAGAATCTCTGCTTAGTGGGCCCATATCAATAAATTCAGCTTGGTCCAACTTTATATTCCTTCAACATTATCCCATACCCTTAATATCTATTCTCAAACATATTACCCTGATTTCTGTCTATATAGATTGGAAAACTCATGCAGTTCTTTTGGAGTACTGCATACCTCCTCATGGGTCACACTTTGTATCTCACCTTTCAGGCTCTGTTGGGACTTTAGTTATAGGTCTTGAAGAAAATAGGGTTGGTTGGGGTGGGCTATGAAGAGAAATAGAAGTGTCTTTCAAGCCAATTGCCTCAGGGCATTCCAGTGTAGTTTCATCTGGTGAAACAGGATTAGTCCCTCCAAACAGAGGAGTCAGGGCTGTTTCCCAAGGGGAGGTGGTTATAGGGTTAACAGGCACTGAAGGGTTAATCTCATTGGGTGGCGGTTGGATGGCAGACTCCTCTGTAGAGACTGGAGGCCAGAAGCTGTTTTCTCAAGGTAGGCTGGACCTTAGGAAGCTCTTTCCTCAGGGCAGTCCAATACAGGTCCATCTAGCAAAGGCTCAGCAGATTCCAGGGATCCTATCTTCCCATTGCCATCATTAGCAAGGTATATATCACCATTCCACATTTCAAGAGCCCATTATATTCCAATCAAAACCCTTTCTTTAACAGCAGACACCCTGCAAGGTTGAGATTTTAGTTTACATTGTAAATCTGCTACTCGTATGATGAGGATTTGTGTCTGGTTTTCAGAGATCTCTGAAATAAGATTTTCTTTCACAGCACACATGGAAACCTTCAAATCATTCATATAGTTCTTTTCTTTAACTTTTTAAATTGTATAGTATAACATATATTCAAAACAAAGAAATAAAAAAAACAATAGTTTTCAAAGCACTCTTCAAAAAGCGGTTACAGGATAGATCCCAGAATTTGTCATGGGCTACCATACAATCCTCTCATATTTTCCCTTCTAGCTGCTCTAGAATATAGGAGGCTAGAGGGCTTAAATATTTTTTTATCATCACAATCGATTTTTTTCCTTCTTTTTTTTGTGAACATTAACATATATACAAAAAAGCTAGAAATTTCCAAGCACAACACCACAATTAGTTGTAGAACATATTTTAGACTTTGACATGGGTTAAAATTTCACAAGTTTAGGTTTTAAGTTTAAGTTCAAATGCTAGCTGCTCTAAAGTACTGGAGACTAAAGGAGATATCAATTTAATGATTCAGCATTCATACTCATTTTTAAGTCCTATCTTTTATGTATAATTCCATCATCATCTTTGATCTTTCCATACCTCTCATTGGGGCTGTTTGGCAATTCTAAATTTTTGATATTGGAAGGGTCTGTCACTAATATCGGGTAGAGAGATGGAACTATCTGATGTTCTGGAGAGGCTGGGCTAGGTTTCAGGACTTATCTGGACCAGAGATCCATCTGGAGGTTGTAGGTTTCTAGAAATATACTCCAGTGCCTGGAACCCTTGTGGAATCTTATAAATTGCCCTAGGTGTTCTTTTGGATTGGCAGGAATGGTCCTGGTTGGGGGTTGGTAGTTATGATAGGTAGCAAGGTCTACCTGAAGCTTGCTTGCATAAGAGTAACCTCCAGTGTGGCCTCTTGACTCTATATGAACTCTCTCTGCTACTGATACTTTATTAATTACAGTTCTTTTCCCCTTTTTAGTCAGGATGTAATTGTTGGTCCCAAGGTGCCAGGTCTGGATTCATCCCTGGGAGTCCTTGCCCACGTCACCAGGGAGACTTCACCCCTGGATATTATGTCCCAGGTAGTGGGGGGGGAGCAATGATTTCACTTGCAGAATTGGGCTTAGAGAGACTGAGGCCACATCTAAGCCACAACAGAGGTCCTCCAGAAGTAACTCTTAGGCATGCCTATAAGGTAGGCTAAGCTTCTCTGCTACCTACACAAGCTTCATAAGAGTAAGCCTCATGATCAAGGGCATGGCCTATTGATTTGGGTAGCCCTAAAGTTTGACACAGTATCAGGGATTCCCTGATGGTGAGGTGTAATTATTTCATAGTCTTTCTACCCTCCCTCAGAGGACTTTGCCAATACTTTTTGATTATCTGCTTAATATACTCTAGAATGTTTCCAGGCATTAAAATAATCTATACAGGATTAAAGGGCCTCTTTCTCATTCTGTGCTCTCTGTGTTTAATTTGTTCAAATGAGAACCTATACAGATAGGTTGAATTAGATTATGCACTACAGAAAATTTCAGTTCCAGTTCAAATAAACCTTTCCTCCATTGGTCTCAAAGAGTATGTGTGGTTCTAAAATATAGACACTGTCTTCCTTACTCCTATGTTCTGAATTACTTTAACCCCAACCTGTTCAGCTTAATTCTTAACTCTAAATATCAGGTTATATTATAAAACAGTGTCTCAAAATCCAGAAATAATTATCACCACTCTGGATTTAATGTATCTGCTCTAAAAGCTTACAATCTAGGCCCCTGTTTTCTTATAAGCATTTTCTAAAGGTGATCATATCATTGTTGTTTTTTGTTTCTGGCTTATTTTGTCTCACAAAATGTCCCACTTGTTCATTCACATCGTTGCATGCCTCATGACATTGTTCCTTTTGGTAGCAGCAGAACCTTCGTTGATAAGTATACACCATTGCTCACCAATCTACTTCTCCATCAGTGCATCAGTCAGCCACCTGCACTCATTGGGCATCCTGTAGAAGACCCAAAGCCCACAGTGCATCACCATTCTCAATTTTAGATAATTTTATTGTTCCCAAGAGGCAGAAAACCAATAAACACACCCTCACCAAACAGGAAATCTAAACCTCCTCTTAACTCTTGTCCCTCACCCCATAATTTACCTCTGCTGTTGCTGTGGTAGTGCTGATGGTTTCCTTTCGAACATACTTCATCATATGCATTAGCCGTTTTCCCCCTGTACCCTGGACTTAAACACTCTTTATACAAGAATCATAACTTTGAAGCAGTTCTTATAAGAACTCATTCATATTTCTAGTGTGAGTCAGTGGGACACATAGGTCTATACAACCCTTTCAATCTTGTTCATCTTCAATATGGTAATGTTACTTCTAGACTCACTAGAGAATCACCTTCGCTGCTATCTACTCCCTTACATTGGCGTTCAACCTCATTAGCTAATGGTTCACGCATCTCTAGCTTCTATGTATCTCTAAGTCCCCTATATTTTGTATTAAAAGTCTCTGATTATACCTTTATGCCAGTCATAAGTGTGGATCATACAATATCTGCCCTTCTGTGTCAGCTAATTTTGCTCAGCATTACCCTCAAGGCTCATCCATCTTGTAATGTGCTTCAGGACGTCATTTTGTCTTACTGCTGCATAATATTCCACCATATGACTATACCACATTTTGTTGATCCAGTCGTCTGCTGATGGGCATTTGGTTTGTTTCCATCTTTTAGTGTTGTGAATAATGCTGCTATGAACATTGGTGGGAAAATGTCTGTTTGTGTTATTGCTTTCAGCTTTTCTGGGTATATACCAAGTAGTGCTATTTCTGGGTCATAGGGCAACTTGATAACTTGATATTTAGCTTCCTAAGGAACCGCCAGTCTTCCATAGTGGCTGCACCATTATCCATTTCCACCAGCAGTTCATAAATGTCCCAGTTTCTCCACATCCTCTCCAACATTTATAGTTTCCTGTTTAATAGCAGCCATTCTTATAGGTATGTGAGGTGGTTTCTCATTGTAGTCTTGATCTGAATTTCCCTTATAACCAGTGAAAATTAGCATCTCTTCATGTGCTTTTGAGCTACCTGTATTCATTCTTCAGAAAAATGTCTATTCATATCTTTAGCCCATCTTATAATTGGATTGTTTGTTCTTTTGTTGTTGAGTTGTACGATTTCTTTGTATATACAGGAAATCAAACCTTCGTTCGATATGTGATTTCCAAATATTTTCTCCCATTGAGTTGGCTGCCTCTTCACTTTTCTGACAAAGGTTTTGAGGTGAAGAAGCACTTTATTTTTTATTTATTTATTTTTTATTCTTATTTTTGCATGGGCAGGCATCAGAACTCGAACCCGGGTCTCTGGCATGGCAGGTAAGAACTCTGCCTGCTGAGCCACTGTGGTACTCCCCAGAAACTTTCAATTTTGAGGAGTTCCCATTTATCTGCATTTTCTTTTGTTCCTCGTGCTTTGGGTGTAAAGTTTAGGAAGGTACCTGCTATTACTCAGTCTTGAAGATGCTTCCCTACATTTTCTTCTAGAAGCTTTGTGGTGCTAGTTCATGTATTTAGGTGTTTGTTCCACTTTGAGTTAATTTTTGTGTTGGTTTTAAGATAGGGGTCCTCTTTCATTCTCTTGGCTATTGATGTCCAGTTCTTCCATGCCTGATTATTGAAGAGACTATTTTGTCCCACTTCAGAGGATTTGGGGGACTTGTCAAAAGTCAGTTCACCATGGATTTGGTGGTCTATTTCTGCATTCTCAATTCAATTCCATTGGTCAATACTTCTGTCTTTGTGCCAGTACCATGCTGTTTTGACTACTGTGGCTTTATAACAGGTTTTAAAGTCAAGGTGTGTTAATCCTCTCACTTTGCTCTTCTTTTTTAGGATGCTTTTAGCTATTTGGGGTCTCTTTCTCTTGCAGATGAATTTAGTAATTAGGTTTTCCAAACCTTCAAAGTAGGTTGTTGGAATTTTGATTGGTACTGTGTTGAATCTCTAGATCAATTTGGGGAGGATTGGCACCTTAGCTATATTTAGCCTCCTTATCCATGAGCAGGGAATGTCTTTCCACTTATTTAGATCACCATTGATTTCTTTTAGGAATGTTACATAGTTTTCTTTGTACAATTCCTTTACAAACCTAGTTAAATTAATTCCTAAGTATTTGATTCTTTTAGTTGCTATTTTGAATGGAATTTTTTCCTTAACTGACTTCTCAGCTAGATCATTGCTTGTGTATAGAGATGTTACTGACTTCCACACATTAATTTTATATCCCACCACCTTGCCGAATTTGTTTATTAGCTCAAATTGCTTTGGTGTAGATTTCTCAGGATCTTCCAAGTATAGTATCATATCATCTGCAAATAATGAGAGTTTTAATTCTTCCTTTACAATTTGGATACCTTTTATTATTTTTTTTTTCTTGCCTGATTGCTCTAGTTAGAACTTCTAGCACAGTGTTGAATAATAGTGTGAAAGTGGGCTTCCTTGTCTTGTACCTGATCTTAAGGGGAAGGCTTTCAGTCTCTGTCCATTGAGTACGATGCTGGCTATCGATTTTTCATATATTCCCTTTACCGTATTGAAGTACTTACTTTTGATTCCTATCTTTTCGAGAGTTTTTATCAGAAAAGGATGCTGAATTTTGTCTAATGCTTTTTCAGCCTCAATTGAGATGATCATGTGATTTTTCCCTTTTGATTTGTTGATACGGTGTATTACATTAATTGATTTTCTTGTGTTGAACCATCCTTGTATTCTTGGCATAAACCCCACTTGGTCATGTGTATAATTCTTTTAATGTGCTGTTGGATTTGATTTGCTAATATTTTATTAAGAATTTTTGCATCTGTATTCATTAGGGAGATTGACCTGTAGTTTTCCTTGCTTATAGCATCTTTACCCGGTTTTGGTATAAAAATAATATTAGCTTCATAAAATGAGCTAGGTAGAGTTCATTTTTCCTCAATTTTTTGGAAAAGTTTGAGCAAGATTGGTGTTAGTTCTTTCTGGAATGTGTGATAAAATTCCTCTGTGAAGCCGTCTGGCCCT
Organism: Myrmecophaga tridactyla; assembly: GCA_004026745.1. Classification (NCBI taxonomy): domain Eukaryota; kingdom Metazoa; phylum Chordata; class Mammalia; order Pilosa; family Myrmecophagidae; genus Myrmecophaga; species Myrmecophaga tridactyla. The sequence continues at coordinate 29,343 of PVIY010015993.1, forward strand.
GGGCTTTTCTTTGTAGGAGGATTTTTGATGACTGATTGAATCTCTTTACTTGTGATTGGTTTGTTGAGATCTTCTCTTTCTTCCTGAGTCAGTGTAGCTTTTTTGTGTGTCTCCAGGAATTTGTCCATTTCATCTAACTTGTCTAGTTTGTTGGCATATGGTTGTCCATAGTATCCTCTTATGATTTCTTTTATTTCTTCAGGGTCTGTGATAATGAACCACTTCTCACTTCTGATTTTGTTTATTTGCACCATCTCTCTTTTCTCTTTGTCAGTCTTGTTAGTGGCCCATCAAGTTTACTGATTTTCTGAAAGAACCAATGTTTGGTTTTATTGATTCTTTCTATTGTTCTTTCATCCTCCCATTCATTTATCTCTGCTTTAATCTTTGTTATTTCTCTTCTTCTATTTGCTTTGTGGTTAGTTTGCTGTTTTTCTCAAGTTTCTCCAGGTTTGCTGTTAAGTCCTCGATTTTTGCTCTTTCTTATTTTTTTAATATAAGCATTTAAGGCAATAAATTTCCCTCTCAGCACAGCCTTTGTTATATCCCATAAGTTCTGATAAGGTGTATTCTCATTTTCACTCTTCTCCAGACAGCTACTGATTTCTCTAGCGATTTCTTCTTTGACCCACTGGTAGTTTAAGAGTGTGTTATTTAATCTCCAGATATTTGTGAATGTCTGCATTCTTTGGTGGTTATTGAGATCCAGCTTCATCCCATTGTGATTAGAGAAAGTGATTTGAATAATTTGAGTATTTTTAAATTTAGAAAGGCCTGTTTTGTGCCCCAGAATATGATCTATCCTGGAGAATGTTCCACAAGCACTGGAGAAGAATGTATAACCTTTTGCTTTGGGTTGCAATGACTTATATATATGTCTGTTAGGTCTAATTCACTTATCAAGTTATTTCACTTCTCTATTTCCTTGTTGATGTTCTGTCTGATTGTTCTATCTATAGAGGGGAGTGGTGTTTTGATGTCTCCTACTATTATTGTTGAAACATCTATTGCTCCCTTCAGTTTTGCCAATGTCCATCTCATGTACTTTGGAGGTCCTCGACTGGTAGCATAAACACTTATGGTTGTCATATCTTCCCAGTGAATTGACCCTTTAATTAGTATATGGTGTCCTTCTTTGATGGAAAAACAGCTTGCAAAGGGTTAAAAGGCAAAAGTAAAGACCAGGGAGTATACGCCAAGGTCCAAGGATAAACAGTCTGGCTGAACTTGAAGAAGACTGAGTACATACTCCAGTACGTACTTTTACTTTTTCTCAGCTATCCAAATATACAATTGAGCCCACTGCTGACATAACACCCCAATCCATACTTTTAACTTGGAAAACAAATGAGCCTATGTGGGTTGAGCAAAGACCCTTATCTAAAGAAAAGTTAGAGGCTCCAATAAGAACAGTTTAAAGCAGGACATATAGAAGAATCTCACAGTCCTTGGAATTCTCCATAATTTATTATAAAAAAGAAATCAGGAAAATGGAGAATGTTAACTGATTTGATAAAAGCTAATGCTGTAATTCAATTGGGCAATTAGTGCCCAAACAGGGATCTCATAGGGGAACTCTTAAAGCATAAAGTGAGGAGACGCTCCAGGGATGTCCACAACAAATACTACAGAGAGCTAATAAGAGCTACAAAAAGGTAAGGAGTGAATTGGAGATATTTTAGGCTAGGTGTAAAACGTGGGGTATTCAGGTTCAGCAGAAAGGAACCTCTATAAATCTATGCTGTCCACTAGAGGCACAAAATTTTCTCAGTCTCAATTAGAAACTTTTCTTTGTTATGTACAGGATTGTTGCCCATGGTTTCCAGAAGAAAATACAGTTACTCCTCAAACTTGGGCAAAAGTAGGGAAACAATTAAAAAGCAAATATGAGACTCTTAATCTTAAACATACTCCAGTATGTACTTTTACTTTTTCTCAGCTATCCAAATATACAATTGAGCCCACTGCTGACATAACACCCCAACCTGTACCTTTAACTTGGAAAACAAATGAGCCTATGTGGGTTGAGCAGTGGCCCTTATCTAAGGAAAAGTTAGAGGCTCTAACTCAGTTAGTTCAAGAACAGTTTAGAGCAGGACATAGAGAAGACTCTCATAGTCCTTGGAATTCTCCAGTATTTATTATAAAAAAGAAATCAGGAAAATGGAGAATGTTGACTGATTTGATAAAAGCTAATGCTGTAATTCAACCTATGGAGTCATTACAACCTGGCTTGCCCACACCAGTTATAATTCTAAAAACTGCTCTATTATTATGATAGCTTTAAAAGATTGCTTCTTTACCATACCTTTAGCAAAGCAAGATAAAAAAATAATTTTTTTTTATCATTGTTCCTAATGAGCTGCCTTTATATAAAAAATTCATATACACCTGAGTCAGAAAATATTCAATGGGAGCAATGCCATGCCGAACAAAAGCCAGTAGTCATTAATGGTTCCTGTGGAATTATAATGGATTGGTCCCCAAGGGGTACACAGTTCAGAATTGTAATTCTGACTCAAAGTGTTCTGTGAAGTTACCTTAGTTTACTCTAAATAATTATTCTACTGAAATTTATACCAATGCTACAAATAAAATCTTGTGACAAGGTATGGGAATGGCAGCCCCATCTCCTTTTGGTAACTCAGGTCCTCTACAAACGGCAATTTGGAAACTGGCCATGAGTTTAACTCCTATTCATACTTGAAAAAGAAATAGATTTTAAGAACTTTAAAAATGAAAATTCTTGTTAAAAATTATATATTGATGTTTCAAATATGCATTAACTAAAATATTTTAAGTATGTAACGTTATCTTCACAAATTTAATTTTGATGGTAATTGTATGTGGTAAAATGTTTGCTTAAAATAATGACTTAAGTATGAAAGATATAAGGGATGTATTTTTATTAATAGGAAAAAGAGAATAGTTTTATCCTAAGAGGAAATGAATAGCTGTTACAAAATGAAAAACAAATGTAGGGCAAAGCCTGAATTAATTTAATAATTGCTGAGGGTTTGTAAGAATGGAAGCTACGGTCAAAATCAAGAAAGATTTAATGAGTATATCTATAAATTTTTTTAAAAACTTTAATATCAAATAATATAGTAATGCAAAACTAAAGTTTAATTTTCTCTCTGTTAAAATGACAACATTTTCTTGAACTCACAGCCTGTTCTAATGAAAAGATACAAAATTTTTTTTCTAAATAATCAGTGTAAAAAGCAGAGAATCTGTGTTTGATCAAAATAACTTATGTTAACTTTTATCATGTCCTTATCTGTATAAAAAATATTGATTTTCTCCTGGGTATCATTATACTGGCTAAAAACTGTTTCTTTTCTAACCCCATCCAGGTGGCTTAATCTATTAATCTAAGTGATATTGCTATAAATGAATCTATTACTGGCTAAACAATACTCAAATCATGTAAATACCTAAATTCCTCTAAGTCAAAAATATTTTAATGCCTTGCCAGTATTTACATAAAATACATATGTGTAAACTAAATTTATCCCCAAACAACCATGGCTTGTATTGGAGGCAGATCAGATTCTGAAGGTTGAATGCAAGGAAAAAATACATTTGTGGAATCTGTTCTGTTCACCTGATGTTGCCATTACATGCAACTGAGGTTGCTATTGTGTGACCTTGGTAAGAAACAGTTAAAATGTGTACTCAAATGAGGACTGGCTATCCTCCTGGAAGGAGGTGTACTTTAATAAAAATATCTAGGTCCCAGGAAGCTCCTCTTGGTCCCTAGCCAGTTCCCAGAGGACCCAACTGGGCCCACTCATGTAAGCAAATTGGAATTTGGCCACTCTTGTGTGAAAATATCATAAAAACTGCATGCAAAAAATTAAAAATTACCAAAAACGTACAGACAATTATAAAGAATTCTCATTCCTGCATTCCTTTTCAATCAATCCAATTATAGCAAATGAATGTAATTCATTTTACAAAATCTGGTCATTTACTATGATTTTGATACACGTTACTATTGACACTTTCTCTGCTTTCATTTTTGCTACCTGCCGCTCTGGGGAAAGCTCAAAACATGTTATTTTGCATCACCTCATTGCATTTCCCATTATGAATAATAAACCAGCAATACTCAATACAGATAATGACCCAGCTTATATAAATCACAATTTTAAACAATTTTGTACAAATTTTCTTCTCTCTCATACCACAGGAATTCCACATAATCCACAAGGACAAGCCATTATTGAATGAGATCATCATTCTCTTAAATTAATGCTTGAAAAACAAAATAGGGGGAGAATACCTTATCTTCCCTCAGTGAAGATTAGTCTTAGCCTTTTGTACTATAAATTTTTTAAATCTTAAAAGCTCACACATCCCACAACATTAGTACGATGGAATGATTTACAGACAGGTCAATGGAAGGGACCTGATCCTGTTCCAGTGTGGGGAAAAGGTTATGTTTGTGTTTTTTTCCAGAAGGTGCAGAGCGACTATTTTGGGTCCCAGAATGCTGTGTAAGACATGAATCCAGAGCAGCAGACCCAGCCACTGATCACACGGATGGAGGAGTGGATGCTGACTCAACCAACATCCTCCATGAGTTGAGTGTGCTCAACCCTTCGGCTCAGAACATATTAGTTGCAGTGGTGACTCCTTCACAGTGTTAGATTGCGCCCAGGATTTAAATCATTTCTTTTCCCGCTCCAACCCTCAGTAACCGGGAGGATGTGTTGCTAATACACTTACAACTGAAGATGGACATTTTCAGAAGGATCTGTGGAAATTAGTTGCTGCATCTCAGTCTATTCAACTGTCTTGCCATGGCAATAACGCATTAGGCAAAAAAGATAATTGCTATGCTAATAGAGAGGATTATTGTTGGAATTTATTTAATGTAACTACATATGTTAACCTTCCTTATGTAATCCTTGCTGGAAATTTAATTGCAACAAAAAAATGGCATGAAGATGCAAGTAAATATGGACTCAATAAGTTAATATAAGTAAAGAAATTAATCTGCGTATAGATGACTTAGAACAAACTGTAATTATGTTAGGAGATGAAATTCAATCACTTAAAATGCAACAGCACTTGTAGTGTGATTGGAATATCACATCTTTCTGTATTTCTCTATGCTTATATAATGAAAGTGAACATAAATGGGAAAAAATTAAAAGACATTTATTTGGGCATCAAGATAATTTAACTATAAATGTTAATGAATTTCAAGCAAGAGTAATAGATATGCAAAAAACATACAATGATGACAATAATTCTAATCCTGATACTAACAAGTAATGGTAATGGCTGGAACTATACCTATTGGGCTTATATTTCAAATCCGCCCTTACTCAGAGTAGTACCTTGGGCGGACCTTTCTTTTTCTGTTTTTCTTAATGCACATCAGAAATTCCCTGGCCCCATAGACACCTGTTTGCCGTTATTACCAGATGAAGAAGGAAAAAACAATGCTTAATTTAACACTCCCTTTTGAATTTGATAAGCACCCTATACATATAGGGAAAGAGCCTCCTTGCATGAAGTTAATAAACTGCACCATTTTAAGGACTGAGAAGAATGACACCCATCAATTTGTCCTTATGTATCCTTCTTATTATATAAAGAAAACTAATTTTAGCTGCCCAAGAGGACAAAGGGAAGAGACAGATGGTTGGCAGAAATGTCATAACAGAAAGGGGTTCATTGCCTTTAGTGATTCCTATGGAAACATATGGGATGCAGCCCCTATGGGAATTGTGATCCCTCATAGTGGTGTGATGAACGAAACAGATTCAGAAGGTGTCTCCTCACCCAAAGTAAATGGGAATTGACTTCCAGCCCCGTGGGATGATAAAATCGATAAGACCCAAGGGACATTATGGGGAGTTTTCCTTGGCCTGGCCCCTTCATATTTCTGGCATATGCCTAACTATACAATAACAGTACTCCCAGATCACTGCAGGTATGTGAACACATGTGTTTGAGATCCTATTGTATTTATTGTTGAAGAAATCCAAATAGATACCAATTCACCCTCATTTCATTGTCATAATTGTTCATTATATGCGTGTCTATCTGAGTCTCTGTTGCAGGGAAACAGATCAGTCTTAATTGCTCGCCAGCAACGGGGTATATGGCTTTCTGTACAAATGCATCGCTTCTGGCAATCATCACCTAAGAGTCAGATATTATGGCAACTTTTGGATCACTACCTTAAACACACCAAGTGTCTTATTGGTCTGCTAATTGCTGCTGTAATTGGGCTTATTGGAATCATAACTGTGGCTGCTGTTGCTGGCACAGCTTTACATAAAAATATTAAAACACAGCAATATGTTAGAGAATGGCACAAAATGCTAGTGAGTTGTGGAATAGCCAAGCACATATAGATGAACAAATTAATACTTGATTAAATGACTTAGAAACAGCTATTACATATATGGGAGATCAGTTGTATAATTTAAATTTACTCAGAGGTTTGAAATGTGATTGGAATGAAAGCTCCTATTGCATTGAGTCCCATTATAATTGGACCCAAATAAAAAATCATTTACTTGGTCATTGGACAAATCTCACTCTAGATATAGCAAAACTACAGAAACATATATTGGAGATGTCACAACATCAATTGACTGTTAGTCCAGGAAATGATTTTGGGCAAACATTAACGTCACAATTAGATGCTCTTAATCCTGTTCATTGGTGGTCATCAAAATCAATGCTTGCTACTTTTGGCGGAGGTATAGTATAATATTGCTATTTTTGATAGTTGCGATAATAATTCAGTGATTACTTTTAAAAAGAATTCAGGAGACTGAACACAGTGGACAGGCGAATAATCTGATATTCCTTAAAACCCTGGCTGTTGATAAGCCTCCGGTCACTTGATGTTTGACAGGTAAGATCCCCCAGAGGAGAGGGCAACCTAAGACAGGCACAGTCACCCAGACCAAAAAACAAAAAAGGGGGAAATGATGGAAAAACAGCCTGCAAAGTGTTAAAAGGCAAAAGTAAAGACCAAGGAGTATGGGTCAAGGTCCAAGGATAAACAGTCTGGCTGAACTTGAAAGAAGACAATGTTTTTAAAACAATTAGGCAATGTTTTGCTAAAAGAAACAAAGCAAGAATGCTTAGACTAGCAAGAACTAGCTGACCTTGCCAAAAGTGATAAGCAACATAAAGGAACATTAGAAAATAGAACAAGGCTTCTCACATGCATATCTAGGGTATAAGAGAAGTACAGCTCTAAATAAACTTGCCTTGTACTTCTCTGAGAAGTGAGGTCCCCTGATCCCAGTCTCTTTTCTCTTTCATTCTCGGCACCATCTAGTCCTACGTTGAAAGTAACAGCAACACTTCTTTGCCTCTTATCATGTCTTTACATTTAAAGTCTATTTTGTCCAATATTAGTATAGCTTTTCCTGCTTTCTTTTGGTTACAACTTGCGTGGAAAATCTTTTTCCATTCTTTCACTTTCAACTTATTTGTATCCTTGTGTCTAAGATGAGTCTCTTGTAAACAGCCTTTAGCTGGATTGTGTTTCTTAATCCATTCTGTCATTCTGTATCTTTTCATTGGTTAGTTCAGGCCATTAACATTCAAAGTTATTACTGAAAAGGCATTTCTTGATTCCACCATCTTATATTTTTAATTTTATTTGTCAGATATATATATATTCTTTTCCTTCTTTCTCTTTGTATTCTTTAAATTACCTTTAGTGGTACTCTTCAATTTTGTGCCCTCCTCCAGACCTCTCTCTCCTGTCTTTTTTTCAGCCCCCAGGACTCCTTTTAGTATTTCTTGTAGGGCCGGTCTCTTATTGACAAATTCTTTCAGCACACTTTGTCTGTGAAAACTTTAATATCTCCCTCGGTTTTGAAAGACATTTTGGCTGGGTACAGAATTCTTGGCTGGAAGTCTTTCTCTTTCAGGATCTTGAATATATCATACCACTGTCTTCTCATCTCCAGGGTGCTAGTTGAGGAGTCTGAATTCAGACTTATTTGATTTCACTTGTATGTAGTAGATTGTTTTTCTCTTGCTGCTTTCAGGATTTTCTGCCTCTCTTCAACATTTGACAGACTGATTAATATGTGCCTTTGTGGAAGGCCTATTTGGATTTATTCTGTTTGGAGTTCTTTGGGCCTCTTTGACTTGTATATTTATGTCCTTTATGAGGGATGGTAAGTTTCCCCCATTATATCCTCAACTACTCTTCCTAGCCCTTTACTCCTCTCTTCTCCTTCTGGGACACCAGTGATGCTTATATTTGCATGCTTTGTTTTGCCCATCATTTCCCTGAGTTCCTGTTCAAATTTTTCCATCTTTTTTGTCATATACTGTTTTGAGTCTTCAAAGTCAATTTTCCTGTCCACTATATCACTTACCCCTTTTTCTGTCTCTTCCAATCTGGTGTTGTGTGCCTCTAGTATATTTTTTATTTGGCCAACAGAGTCTAATCTCCATGATTTCCAGTATTTTTCTATTATTCTTTCAAATTTCTCCTTTGGGGTGCTTGAGTGGTTCAGTGGTTAGAATGTGAAGACCTGGGTTCAATTCACAGACCATGCATCCACCAAAAAAAAAAAATTCCTCCTTGTTCTCTTCTACTGCTTTCTTGATCTCCTTTATATCATTGTATCCCACTTATTTTATTAAGTAGAGTTGTACAAACATCTTTGATTAGTTCTTCCAGCATCTGTGTCTCCTCTGGTGTTTTAATTTAGTCATTAAGCAGGGCTGTATCTGTCTGCATTGTGATATGCTTATTGGTTTTCTGCTGTCTTCGTTGCATATAAAGATCTTGATGAACTTACTTTGGGAGTTGATTTCTTTCAGTAGTGTAAGGCCTTGTGTTTGCAGGATGGAGCAGGGCACGGGGTGGAGCACTCAGTATGGTGATTTATTTCAGAGCAGGTATGGGGATAGGTTGAGGATGCTATGCTGATGCTTGTGAACACAGGCACCCAGCAGCCAGGGAGCATGTAGTATGCAGGTGCACCGGTCTGGGAGGCGTAACCCTGGTGTGCGCTGGTCTAAGGCACAGGGCCCTTTGTGCACATGCATAGAGCTGTGGCAGCAGGTCAACATTGTGCCTTTATGAATTGGGGGTAGATGTGACGTGGCTGTGCAGGTCAGCACTTTCTCAGAGCTGGGAAGTGAAGCCGAAGGTTGTGCACATGCGCGGTTCTAGGACTGCTGTAAAGTGTGGTTCACAGAGCTGAAGGATGCGATTGGAGGCCCATGTGCATGCGTGGGCCTGGGAGTGCCATAAACAGATGCGCTGAGCTCAGGGAGGGTGGGGTGAGGCTGTGCGACACTATGGGCAGGGGGGCGGGGGTAGCCTAGGTATGGAGATTAGTGCCTGCAACCTTCATGCACTGGCAACAGCCTGCAGGGAACAGGGAGGGGGAGGTAGCTGGTACCAAACTGTGTTAGTCAGGATTCTCTAGAGAAACAGAACCGACAGGAGAAATCTGTAAATATGAGATTTATAACAGTATCTCGCAAAACCATGGGAATGGTATAGTCGAAAATCTGCAGGGCAGGCTGTGAGCTAGCGGCTCCAACGAAGAGTCTGGATGAACTCCGGAGAGGCTCAGTGGCTGAAGAAGTAGCAAAAGATTCTCTCTTCTTCCTTAAAAGCCTTCAACTATCTCATTGTGGGAGACATGCCTTAGCTCATAGCAGATGTAATAGGCCAGAAATGCAATCAACTGACTGATGATTTAATACACCAGCCTCCCAGTTCATCAATTATCCATGAAATATCCTTGCAGGATTGGTGAGGTCAGTGCTTGCCTGGCCAGACAACTGGGCATAATCACTTCATGAAGTTGACATCAGAACCTAACCTGAGTCTAATCAGGTTCTAACCTGGTCACAGTTACCTATCTGCTAATAGTGCTCAAGGAGATATTAACAAGCAGTCAAGAGTAACTACCAGAAATTAGAGTCTTTGGTCTCACTGATATAAACTAACATTAATGAGTGACCTTGAAGAATTTCAGTTAAGAACACAGGTTATCAGGAGATAGAGGTAGGGTAGAGATTGGGTAGTTGGAGCTGAAGGGATACAGATTGTGCAAGAGGACAATAGATACCACAGAAAATGGATAGCACAATATTACCTGATTGTAGCACAATAATTTTGGCACACTGAATGAAGCTGAATGTGAGAAGGATAGAGGAAGGAGGGCTTGGGGCACATATGAAACCAGAAGGAAAGATAGATGACAAAGACTGAGATGATATAATCTAGGAACGCCTAGAGTGTACAATGATAGTGACTGAACATACAAATTAAAAAATGTTTTGCATGAGGAAGAACAAAGAAATGTCAGTATTGCAGGGTGTTGAAAATAAATGGTCATTCATATCTTAAAACTTCAACTCTGTGTGAGACTAAAGCAAGAAATGCTTATTTGGTACAAAATTTATTATTTTCACTAGTGCATTTCCTAATTTAACTTACATGGACAGTTTAATTGAACACCAGGGCATGAGATTTTGTAGGCTTGTCCAGGTTAATGTGATGCCCCCAATAAATCCCAGAAGGATTTAAACAGTGAATAAAGAAGTATTTTCTCTTGGTGAAATGCAGAGAAAGGGGGACAATTCAACCTCCCCATATGGAGAATTCCTGATATTCTCACAAGCAGTGGGAACAACCAAATCAATATGGTGAGCCCTCAATCTTGGGGTTTGTTTCCATGAAACTTATCCCCCACAAAGGACAGGCTAAACCTACATAAATTAGGCCTAAGAATCACCCCCAGAGGGTTTTGTTGTTCAGATGTGGTCTCTTTCCCTCTCTCTCAACCAACAGAGCAAGCAAACTAACTACCCTCCCCCTCTCTACGTGGGACATGACTTCCAGGGGTGTAAACCTCCCTGGCAATGTGGGACAGAAATCCTAGAATGAGCCGGGACTCAGCATCAAGTGACTGAGAAAACCTTCTCAACCCAAAGGGGAAAAAGAGAAATGAGACAAAATAAAATGTCAGTGGCTGAGAGATTTCAGAATCGAGAGGTTATCCTGGAGGTTATTCTTACACATTATATAGATATCCCCTTTTTAGTTTATGGTGTGTTAGAGTGGCTAGAGGGAAGTACCTGAAACTGTAGAGCTGTGTTCCAGTAGCCATGTTTCTTGATGATGATTGAACAATGATATAGCTTTCACAATGTGATTCTGTGATTATGAAAACCTTGTCTGAATTTCCTTTTATCTATGGTATGGACAGATGAGTAAAAAACATGGGTAAAAAGATAAATAATAGGGGAAACAAAGATTAAAATAAATTGAGTAGATTGAAAAAAAGAGTAAATATCAGGAGTTATAGTCTGTGAATGATTCACAGTTGTAGTAATCAGTCACTTTTTAGTGTCTTAAAAAAGTGGACAAAATTTGGTTAAAGCTGAGAGTTTTATTGAATCAGTTCATGAATAGGGGAAGAGTTCAATCACCATAACATAGAAAGGAATTCTGCTAAACAAAGGGAGTAACAGGCTTTTATAGATGATAAATGATAGGGAGTACTTTGGGAGGAAACCTTCATTAGTTAGTGCAGACTACATTTCCTAGTATGGGTTAGTGCAGAAGGTTGTTTAGCAATGAGGAATTAGCTGGCATGAAAATAAGTAGTTGGCAATATCTGATTGGTTGACTTAAATTCTGTTTCCTGGAGCCCAGCATTTTCAGGGAATGGAAACTTACTTAGATTTGGTTTTGCTGATATGGAGCTTAGCACACCATATTGGGTCTACTAAATTTTTATTTATCAATTCCCCCATTTTATCTGGCCTGCAGCTAAGTTGGGAGTTGAGATCACAAGTTAAGGCATTAGCACCACTCTCAGTTACCATTTTCTGGCTTTAGATGGCTCTCATAGGTGATTAACTCTAGGTTATCGATGTCAAGTTGGTCATTTGTATTCTCTTCCTGTTGTTCTAGGAGGATGGATACAATTTGTTGAGATGGCTTGGTGCAACCATTTAATGCTTTTGGGAGGATACAGCACACCAGAGAAATTGTTATGATTATTATGAGTAATAAAGTCCCTAATGTTTGGAGTATGCTTTTGGGCCAAGGACTCCAGGACTCAAATTTACTGAGATTAAAGAGATCAAAAAATGATCTCCAGGAAGAGATTATCTGTTTGAGTGAGATGCTTGTTTGACTATTTCAAGTAACTGCATTTCAACTTTCCTAGAAGTGTTTAAGTATAGCAGGGGTTATTGATGACAGTATAAACCCTCTTTGCTCAGCCAGCAAGTAGTCAAGTGCAATTTTATTATTTAAAAATAACATCAGTTAAAACATCTAAAGATTTTTGTTGTATAGCAGTAGGCTTTGCAGTAGAATTAGCAATTTCCCTACAATTATAGATAAAAGTTTAATCATGTTTTCATTGGTGTTAATGCCAAACTAAGCAATAGGCATCTAATGAAAGAGGCCTATATGGTATTAGTGACACCCTTAGGGCAACTTGTCTTTGGCTCAGTCAGAGTGTAGATTAAGTGAGGTGGTCCAGTGGGAAGCTATGGGTTTGTTATAAATTTCAAAGGAAAATACTAAGGAGCCTAACCCACATTGTCCTGAATATGCTGTTCTAGTTTGTAAGCTGTAAGAATGCAATATACCAGAAATGGAATGGCTTTTAAAAGGGAATTTATTAAGTTGCAAGTTTACAGTTCTAAGTGTGAAAATGTCCAAATTAAGGCAAGACTATGAAAATGTCCAAATTAAGGCACCAACAAGAGGTTACCTTCACTCAAGAAAGGCCGATGAATTTCAGGGTTTCTCTCTCAACTGGAAAGGCACATGACAAACATTGCAGTGTCTGCTAGCTTTCTCTCCAGGCTTCATGTTTCATGAAGCTCACTGGGGGGTGTTTTCCTTCTTCATCTCCAAAGGTCTCTGGCTATGTGGACTCTGTTGGTTCTGGTGGCTCTCTAGCTTTTCCCAAAATGGTTCCCTCTTAAAGGGCTCCAGGAAGCAACCCCACTTTGAACGGGTGGAGATGCATCTCCATGGAAACCATCTAATCAAAAGTTACCAGTTACAGAAGTGCCTGAAAATGTAGAGCTGTGTTCCAGTAGCCATGTTTCTTGAAGATGATTGTATAATGATATAGCTTTTGCAATGTGACTGTGTGATTGTGTAAACCTTGTGTCTGATGCCCCTTTTATCTACCTTATGGACAGATAATTAAAACATATGGATTAAAAATAAATAAATAATAGGGGGAACAAATGTTAAAATAAATTTAGTAGATTTGAAATGCTAGTGATCAATGAAAGAGAATGGTAAGGGGTATAGGAAAAAATAGTGGAAACAAGGGCTAAAATATAGTGGGTAGATGGAAATACTAGCAATCAATGAGAGGCAGGGGTAAGGGGTATGGTATGTATGAATTTTTTTCTTTTTATTTATTTTTTGAATTTATGCAAATGTTCTAAGAAATGATCAAGGTGATGAATATACAACTACATGATGATATTGTGAGTTATTGATGATATTGAGAATGGAATGATCATATGGTAAGAATGTTCCTGTTTGCACACTGTTATGTTTAAAAAAATTAAAAATTTTTTTTAAAAAAGTTACCACCTACAATTGGGTGGGTCACATCTCCATGGAAACAATAAAAAAACCTCCCACCCAGCAATAGTGAATAAGGATTAAATAACATGGCTTTTCTGGGGTTCGCAACAGATTCAAACCTGCACATAAGCCAACTGTCTCTGTACACTGAAATTCCCAGGCTTATGGAGAGAGTAAGTCACAGTCTCAGACCCTTCCACAAATGAAAATATAACCTAAAAATGTGCATGGAACACCAGTGTGGGTTTGAGTATCTGTTTGGGGAATGCTTGAGTTGGCTGTTTCTAACCAATAGCCAATTGCTTATGGAATTGTTACATGCCACATCTAAAAAATGCCAGAATGTCATTTTTAAATGAAGCATTATACACAGTCCTATCAGGTCTCTTGGATTGATGATATGAAGACAAGTGGTATTGAAATGAGAGTAGAATCTCTAAAAGATTGGTTACAGTAACTGTTTTAACATCCATCGTCTATGTTATATCGTGTTGATTTCGATTCGTTGACAATTTTATCCTCATTATGGGCCATATTTTCATGTGCTGCTTGGGTTCTCCCCCTCTACTTCACAGTTACAAACTCTCTAGGTAGTAAGTTGGGGCAATCATAGGGCTTACCTTGTTTGTTTCCCATCTCTCAGATGAGTAATTGCCAATGTCTTGAAAAATCTTTGCCTCATAATATTCTGTCATGTTTTCCACTGTATCAGGTGGGAGGTTGACTCTGCTTACCTAGAAACAGAAGTTTTTTTGCCAATATGTATTTTGGTAAATAAAAAAAAAGGGAGGTGGCAGAGTTCATTTATTCACTGAATTACTGAAGTAGGAGTGATATAGAGAAGGGTGTCAGAACTTGTTTCTACTTATAAGACTGTATTCTTGATATATGCCCTCCTTGGGTACCCTGCCATGAGAGATTTCCAAACAGAGCAGCACTCAGGGAGTCATTTTTGGAATCTAAGTCTTGCCTTTGTGGATATGACTAGTAGATTACTTTAGCCCTGTTCTTTCTCTGAGCAGTAACTTCAGAGGAAGAGTGGTGGAAGAATAGAGAAGAATCTTTTTCTTCTTCCTATGCTGGAATGAAGTCTCCAGAGGCTTCTGAAATTCTATTACTCAACAACCAAGAAACGGGGTGAAGATAAGGCCGGTTTAGATTTCTAAAACGATTTAACAAAATTCTAATTATAGATCCCTGGACATCTCTCCTGCCTACCTCTCTAGACTTGAGTCCCTACAAGCACCCTACAACTTATATTTCCCCAAATTTGTCACACATTTCATGTCTCCATACAAACTCTTTTTCTCTGTAAAACCATTTCCTTCCTTCCTCATCTATGTAACTTCTACTCATTTTTAAAAAAACTTAGTACTCATGCCATCTTTTCTGGGTGATCTTTTCTGACCATTCTGATTGCAATTTCTCATTTTTGGGTTCACGCTTGAAAACTTCTGTAATGGCCAAATATTGGGTGATTTAGTCTGTTCACTCCCCTCCCAGGCCATTAGATCCAAGCTGGTACAGTGCCTGGCACACAGTAGGTTTCATTTAATGTTGAACTTGATGAATTCAACATGAGGTGTTTGAATTACAGGCTGCTGATTTGATTCTAAGTAGGAACTAGCAGCCAGGGGCACAGCGTTACTGCCAAGAATTCACAAAAATCACTTTTATTGCTACGTTTTCAGATCTTCCAGGTATAGATTTTTCCAGGTATAGAAGGTCATCCATTATGGCCATCCTTCTCCTTTTTAAGTTTTTCTGACACAGGCAACTGTGCATCAATACTCAAAATGGAATCACTTTGCCAGGTGCCTCAGGGAATCTTTGAAAACAAACCTTGGAACGGAAATAGAGTAATTGTACTCTTATTCTCACAAATGTGTTCCCTGATGTCATATGTTTACCCAGCTTTCCTGATATTTACTTTTTCTGAGTGTGTGGGGAAAAGTACACTATCCCTACTTTTGGTGGAAATGTACATTGATTCGGAGTTTCTAAGATCTATTTCTATCAGATATATCTCTGAGCTATTTGATGACCTCTGTATCCTATCACGTACACTTATCTGAAAACTACTGGACTAGATTATTATACATGTTTAAAAATATAGAAATAATATATAAATTTATTATTTTGGTAAATATATATTTCAATATTAAAAAAACACACAAAAATTTATTTCACTCTAATTCCACTCCTCTTCCCCAAGCTAACCCCTCACACATATTCTGTGTCCTGTTTTGCATTCACTTATTTTTCAATTTTATTGAGATATATTCACACATCACACAGACCAACCAAAGTACACAATCACTGGCTGACAGTTTCCATCACATAGCGGTGCATACATCCCCTTGGTCAATATTAGAACATTTTCATTACTACAGAACAGAAATAAGAAAAAAAAAACAAAACAAATCCTCCCCATATTCCTTATCCACACTTATTGTTGACCTGTAATATTGGTGTAGTAAATTTTTTACTGTTGATGAAAGCATATTAAAATATTATTGTTAATTATAGTCCATGGTTTACAATAGCTTTATTTTCCCATTTAACCTCTATTTTTTCATATTTGTAGCAGTTCATGCAAGAACTTATGTTTGTAGTGCTAATCAGTAACATATATGACTTTAGACTTTCAATCAAATTCATCAGCAATACAGCATACATTACTTATAATTATACATTATGCATTACTTATAATCCCAATAGCAAGGTACCATCACCTCTATCCATTCTCATACATGTAAGTTCAACTCATTATTAAGTCTGTTACATATTAGAGAACCTCTCCCCTTCTCTAGCTTTCATCTATCTCTAGGTTCAGAATTTTTTTTTTCATTTAGTTTACATGTTCTAGCTGATTCAGAATTTTTTTTATTTAGTACTATGACACTCTCTTCATGTCACTCTTTATCAATTTTTATATTCTTTGTAAATGCTTTATAACATTAAAAATAGGATTTAAAATTCTGAAATATATTCATGGACATTTAGTTTGTTTGCAGAGTTTTGCAAGTGTAAGTAATGTTGCACTGAACATTCTTTGTGTACATACATAAACATTTACAGAATGGATGATAGATATAAACAGTAGATGCAGTTAGGTGCCTATGTATTTTGTAAGATACTACTTAAGACCTTTCACAAAGTCTGAATCAAGACTTGAAATGCAGAGAGGACAGCTTCTCCAGAACACCAATTAGTTCCATCCCCCCATCCCATATTATCAACAGCCCCTTCCGATATGATAAAGTTAGAATGGGACTAGGCAAAATACCCCTAAAGAATGGGAGAAAGATCAAAAGTGATGGTGGAGTTATACAGAGAAGGTTGGGTTTAACAAATGTGTATAAATGCTGAATCATTATACTGATATTTCTTCTAGCTTCTAGTACCTTAGAGCAGCTAGAAATAAAAATCTAAAATCATGGAATTGTAACCCATACCAAATTCTGAAATCTGCTCTACAACTAATTGTTGCGATGTGCTTTGAAATTTATTGCTTTTATGTACATATGTTATTTAAAGAGAAGGAAGAGTATAACAGAGAAGATACGATTAACAAATTAGTATGACTGCTGAATTATTTATATTGATATTTCTTTTGGTCTCCAATGTCTTGGAGCAGCTAGAAGAAAAAACAAAAAAGTTGTGGAACAGTTATCCACGTCAAACTTTAAAATCTGTTCTATAACTACTTGTTAAAATGTACTTGGAAATTTATTGCTTTTTTGTATACATGTTACATTTCACACAGACAAAAAAATGTTAAGAAAAAAAAAGAAAAGAGACCCAATTTTGAGGGCAGTGCAAGGGTAGCTCAGTGGTAGAATTCTCACCTGCAATGCGGGAGACCCGCATTGATTCCTGGAGCCTGCAAATGCCAAAAAAAAGAGAGAAATTCCAGAAAGTAAAAAATAAATAAAAAAAAAAAAAAGACCCAACCTCATTCAGTTGGGCCACAGCTTAACTAGAGGAAACATCTTCAGTCAATCCTATTTACAATGGGTTCTCACCCACAGGGGCATGGATTAAGATTAAGGACATGTCTAAATTGGGGTGTTCAATCTACCACATACACATATTCACTTCACCAATAAGGGATGAGCAGAGTCAGCTGAACCATATCACAGATCTTTTTCAGTACATATTCACAGCAATGCCTCTTTCTCTATCTCCCCTCACCACCATCCTGCTTCACCAAGTAGATCCAATCTAACCCTGAAATCTACATAGCACCCCAAAAGTAGGGCTCAGTATATTTGCCAGTTTCCATATTCCGAGTATAACTGCAGTCCCAGTACTTGTTTTAAAAGACTGTATAATCTCTTTTCCTAAACAACAATTTAAGATTTTAAAAATAGCTTTTCCCATATTGAGAGCTAAAGAATATTGTGGAAAAATATTTTTAATATTTCAGTTTCAACATTTCCATGACAATTTTTGCTGAAGGAAATTTTCAACATGGGGGATATGATTTAAAAATATAAATCTTCATATGACTTATAAGACAACAGTATTGTTCTCTACATATTAATACCTAATTTTTATAGATTCCCACATTCTTTTAGTTTAAAAAACAGTCAAATATCCAAAGGACTATCAACTGCTTTTCCAATCCTTTGTCTTTGATGGCATAAAAAGTTTTGTTAATATCGAAGATCTTTAATTAGGTCTTAGTTTTTCCTGTTTTAAATACTGGAAAACTAAGTGGCAGAGCTGAGACTAGAGCCAAATCTTAACATTGAGTGCACTATCCCCAACTCCCCCCTTATAAAAGATGATCTCTTATAGGGCAATGCATGTTATAATTTGAAAACTACTGCATATACATAATATGAACTCAGTACCCTTAAAGGCAAACATAAGTCAAAATTTTACATGGTGGCCCCACCCAGCACTTGCAAATTAACAAATTAGAAAAAAATATATACTCCAATATTGAAATCCAATTTTGTATACTTATTACACTAAACTTAATTCTCTAATCTCAATGACAGAGCAAATCACGAGGTATTAGTTTCCTGAGACGATACTTTTTTCAGTAACTAAAACAAAAGTCCTACATATTCTATTTTGTTACATGTTCCATTGGTAACTAAGAATATGAAAAACAGAAACTGGTATAGGTGTCAAATTATTTCTTATAAAGAGTTACTTCTGGGTGTAACGAGACTTCATCAAACCCACATACCTGGAAATGCAGGACTTTTTGGTTGACTTGTTAAGACTCCCTCCTACCTCTGTTATTTTGAAATAACGCTATCAACTTATTCTCATTTCTTACCTACAATGGGGAAAGGTGAAATTGTTTAGTCACCTTAGCTATTGTGGAGCATTACTTGAATTCATTATGTTATTCTTAGGTTCAAATATGGGTGGCATTGCACTCAGCATTACCTGAATTCATTATGTTTTCCTTAGGTTCAAATACGGTTGGCATTGCACTCAGGTGTGACACATTTGCTCTCAGTCAGACTATATGTGGGGTGTGCTTGCGTATTATACAGGTGGAAGATTATCTCAATGCATGCATATGGATAACACAACCCTACTTTGCTGTTGGTATCTACTGAATTGACTGCTAACTGGAGAAACAGTTTAAATCCAAATTCACAAAGCTAAAGGAAAACAGAGAAACCTGAGGTTGAGCCTTCATTTTACAGAGTCAGATTTGGAGGTGCAAGGAGGTTAAGTGACTTGGCCCAGGTCACACAAGTAGGTGGTGATGAAATAAGAATTAGAATCAGGTCTGGATCTCAATCATCCAGAGCTCTACAACAGTGGTATCCAACCTTTCTTTTATACCATAGCATACATTGAAAATGGCCATGTTTGTAAGACACGCTGAGGTAAACTGGAAATGGCTGGGAGATGCCACATTGGGGCCAGTGAAAAAATATATTGCATTTTCTTTATATTAAATTATGAAATGTATAAATTATGCATAAAACTATTAGGGAAGATATTAATATCAAATATTTAAAATTACAAGCATCCCTTAACCTATTTTTAGCAGGTTTCATATATGAAATTGTTACACCCAATTCTTGATTAAGATTTTATGATGCTTGCTTCACAGTTTTGTAAATTGTCATTGAGGATAAATTACTCATGCATAATCAGTGATAAATTTAAAGCGTTATTTTGTAACCATTCAGGAATTTACAGATTTGAAATTACATTTGTAGACTGGTAGCTCTTTTCTAGTCTTTTCTTCATAAATGTAGTATTAAAATATCTTGGGACACGGGATGGGCCATGGTGGCTCAGCAGGCAAGAATGCTCACCTGCCATGCCAGAGGACCCGGGTTCGATTCCCGGTGCCTGTCCATGTAAAAAAAAATTTTTTTTAAATATCTTGGGGAATGATATTTTCAAAATGAAATTTTGAACTCAATGAAAATTTTCATATCAAGTACTTAAGAATGAAGGTGATGGGTGAAAGGATAGCTCAGTGGGAGAATCCTTGTCTGCCATGTGGAAGACCCGGGTTCAATTCCTGGAGTCCACACATGCCAAAACAGAAAAAAAAAAAAAAAAAAAAGAAGGTGGGAGCACATGTATTTTTTTATATTTTTTTAACATGACAACATACAAACACGAATATTATTACCGTATCATCATTCCATTCTTGGTATATACTCAATAACACACACAGCCTCTAAACAAACTCGCAAACAAGCTTAATTCTGCCCGTGCCTGGGGTATTTGGAGCCTGAGAAACCCTGCAGCTGTATCCAAATAGCAATCAAGCTGTAGAAACACAGCCACAAAAAAGAGAAGGGAAAAAACCTGTTCGCGGCAGGACATCATTCCTCGGGTTTGCCAGTCAAAAGCTTAAGATGGTATGTTGCTCTGTGTATCTCCAGGTCTTATGTGCCTCCTCCTCTCCTTCAGGACCCAGATCCTTTCAAGTATTTTGTGCTGTCTGATCCCAAAAACCTCTGGTTTTGTTTTTTTCTTTTTCCGTCAGTCCCGCCCCCTCTGCACTGGTGCAAAAACCAGCAACCTCTGCTTTTACTGGAGGTTCAGCTGAGCTGGGGGCCTATTTCCAGTAGTCAGAATTTGTGAATTAGTTCCACAATTGGAGCTTCATTGTGGATCACCCCCCTGCTAGTAAAGTCTCTTTCCTTTCTCTTCTGGGAAGCAGCCTGTGGGGGAGGGGCGCTGGCCACCGTGGCTTGGGGAACTCATGGTTCTGGATGGGCTCGCAGCCTGTCCAGCTGGTCCAAACCGGTACTGTGTGTGTCTGGTCACTGACGTGGCCCCAGCACTTGTTCTATACTGTTCCTGGCTATTTACTAGCTGATCTAGAGGATGAACTAAATCGCACTACTCACTAAGCTGCCATCTTGGCTCCAAAAGCACATGTACTGATGCTTATTAGATGCCTCCAAAATGGCCTGCCAGATACACATGGACAGAGGAATCAGATGTAGGTGATGGTGAGATTTTGGCTGCTGCCAGGAGTTCAATCCAACAGGAATCCTCCTACCTCTTTCCTCCCACCCACCTTTGTACTGGGTCCACATGCTGGACTCTGTACTACTGGGAACATAAACTCTAGCTGTACCATAAGGCCCTTGTCCTCATGGGTAGTGGGAAATCTTTAGGAGGCCAGATGTGAGGTCCTGCTTGCTTTGCTTAACTCATCTGGGGGAACAGCAATTTCTGGGTGTTACTGTGCCAGCAAGGGCCAGAGGTGGAGCGGTTGGATCATTGAACATTGAGAAGAATTTTGATCAAGTAGGATGGTGGAATGAAACTTTCTAGGGCTCCCCCACCTCAGAATCTTGGGATAAACTAGCAAAAACTGGCAGAGCCATCTTTCTCAGCACTCCAGAAAACAGATAAAGGGTTGCATTAACCGAGCAAGCATTGGGTCAAGAAAAAGGCAACTTATAAATAGTAGGGTGTGTGTGTGCAAGGATAGCTCAGTGGTAGAATTCTTGCCTGCCATGTGGGAGACCAAGGTTTGATTCCCAACCCATGCACTTCCCAAACAAACAAGCAAACAAATGAAAAACAAACAAACAAAAAATCAACAAATGCTGCAATAAGTGGATACTCACATGGAAAAAGAATGAAATGTGACCCCTGTCATACAGCATACAAAAAAAAAAATGGTAGGGGGAAGGGGCAAGGGTAACTCAGTGGTAGAATTCTCACCTGCCATGTGGGAGACTCAGGTTCGATTCCTTGACCCTGCACCTGCCAAACAAACAAACAAACAAACAAAAAAATACCTCCTTTACTCATCTGCCATGTCAGACACCTGGGTTCGACTCCCGGAACCAGCCTATGCAAAATAATAATAATAATAATAATAATAATAATAAAATAATAATAATGGTAGGAAAATTTTAGTTGCTTTTGCTGGTCCTTTCCCAACACCTTCCCTTGCACAGTGTGGAAAAGTACAGCTAGTATTCTCAGTGTGGGTCTCTGGTCCTGGTTTCAGAGAGAGCAAAGCAACCCCTATGTGTATACTGAGTACAGTATGTTTGTGCCAATCTATCTGACACAGCCCAAAGGACTGAAAAAGACTATTTGTCTCTGGCTTATTGTCCCAGAATTTGCCCTGCAGCCAGACAGGGCAGGGCAATAAACAGCTAAATGATTATAAGAAGCAATCAGGTTGTAGAAGCCTGGAGCAAGGAATTACTGGATTTAAGACATACGATAGATCTCCTGGTAACTGAAAGACTATTTCACAGGGAAAATTGGGGGTGTTCAGTTACTTGTAGGTGGGGAAATTCCTAAGGCCATGAGTGCATTCCCAGGACACAATGCATGCTCAGAAAAGATTGGAGAGGACCCTGGATTTTCACTTTAGGCTGTTCTTCAGAGTCATTGGTAGGAGGGCTAAGCTCTGAAAGAATGAACCAGCCAACACATGAGCAATCTACAAAGACTGTGAAAAGTGTTTTTGCATTTATTTGTTTCTGTTAGCTTGATATTTCTGAAAATCTCTGTCATATCACTAACTGGATAAAAACTTCAGGCACACACACCCCAAGGACAAAATTCCAGAGTTAACACATTAAAATATATATTTTTTTACCATATATTTTCAGCACCCTGCAATAATGACGTTCCTTTGTTATTCCTCATGCAAAAACATTTTTAAAATTGTACCTTGTACATTTCACTATTATTATACACTCTAGGCATTCCTAGATTATACCTTCTTAATCTTTAACATCTATCTTTCTTTCTGATTTCATTTATGTCCCCAGCCCTTCTCCCTCTATCATTCTCACATGCAGCTTCATTCAGTGTTTTAACATAATTGTATTACAGTTAGGTAGTATTGTGCTGTCCATTTCTGAGTTTTTGTGTTTTAAAATATTAAAATATTAAATTGTACATGTGCAACAAAAGATTACAAGGAATACAAAGAAACAGCAATGTCCCATTCAAAGAAAAAAGAAAACTTCTGAAGCCATCAGTGAAGATCAGACTTCTGATATAATAAAAATTTTTAAAAAAGGTCTTAAATATGCTCAAAAGAGCTGAAAACAAACAAACAAAAAAGAACAAAAAAAACCACAGAGAAAGAACTAAAGGATATTAGTAAAATGATTTATGAACAAAATAAGAATGTCAATAAAGAGACAGAAATTACGAAATAAAACCAAAGTCAAACACTGGAATTGAAGACCACAGTAACTGAAATAAAAAAATTCTCTAGAGTGGTTTAACAGCATATTGGAGCTGGAGGAAGAAAATATCAGTGAACTTGAAAATGACAATTTAAAGCATTTAGTCAGAGAAGCAAAAAGTAAAAAGACTGAAGAAAAGTGAACAGAGCCTGAGTAACCTGTGGGACACCATCA
>PVIY010015994.1:0-52668 GCA_004026745.1 Myrmecophaga tridactyla
CAGTCTGCCCTGTGGATTTTGGACTCTGTGTTCCTGCGGTCACGTGAGACACTTTTATAAATTTTATATTTGCAAGTGTTCCCTGTTGATTCTGTTTCTCTAGAGAACCCTAACTAATACAGTCATGGTGTATAATTCTTTTAATGTGCTGTTGGATTCAGTTTGCTAATAGTTTATTGAGAATTTTTGTATCTATGTTCATTAGGGAGATTGGCCTGTAGTTTTCTTACAGCATCTTTATCTGGTTTGGGTATTAAAATGATATTAGCTTCATAAAATGAGTAAGGTGGAGTTCCTTTTTCCTCAATTTTTTTTTGGAAAAGTTTGAGCAGGATTGATGTTAGTTCTTTCCAGAATGTTTGATAAAATTCCCCTGTGAAGCCATCAGCCCCGGGCTTTTCTTTGTAGGAAGATTTTTGATGACTGATTGAATCTGTTTACGTGTGATTGGTTTGTTGAGATCTTCTGTATCCTCCTGAGTCAGTGTAGTTTGTTTGTGTGTCTCCAAGGAATTTGTCCATTTCATCTAAGTTGTCTAATTTGTTGGTGTATAGTTGTTCAAGTTATCCTCTTATGATTTCTTTTATTTCTTTAGAGTCTGTGATAATGCACCCCTTCTCATTTCTGATTTTGTTTATTTGCATCCTCTCTCTTTTTTTCTTTGTCAGTCTTGCTAGTGGCCTATCAATTTTATTGATATTATCAAAGAATGAACTTTTGGTTTTATTGAGTCTTTCTATTGTTCTTTTGTGCTCCCATTCATTTGTTTCTGCTTTAATCTTTGTTATTTCACTTCTTCTATTTGCTTTGGGGTTAGTTTGCTGTTCTTTCTCAAATTCCTACAGTTTTGTTTTCAAGTCCTTGACTTTTGCTCTTTCTTATTTTTTAATAAAAGTGTTTAAGGCAATAAATTTCACTCTCAGAACAGCCTTTGCTGCATCCCATATGTTCTAATAGTTGGGTTCTCGTTCTCATTCATCTCCAGATAGCTACTAATTTCTCTAGCAATTTCTTCTTTGACCCACTGGTTGTTTAAGAGTGTATTATTTGATCTCCATATATTTGTGAATGTTCTCATTCTTTGGTGGTTATTGAGATCCAGCTTCATCCCATTGTGATCAGAGAAAGTGCTTTGAATAATTTCGATATTTTTAAATTTATAAAGACCTGTTTCATACCCCAGCATATGATCTATCCTGGAGAATGTTCCATGAGCACTAGAGAAGAGTGTATATCCTTGTGCTTTGGGGTGCAATGACCTTTGGTCTAATTCATTTATCAATTTATTTAATGTCTCTATTTCCTTGTTGATCTTCTGTCTGGTTGTTCTATCTATAGAGGAGAGTAGTGTATTGACATCTCCTATTATTATTGTTGAAACATCTATCACTCCCTTCAGTTTTGCCAACGTCTGTCTCATGTATTTTGTAGCTTCATGATTAGGAGCATAAATATTTATGATTGTTATATCTTCTTGGTGAATTGACCCTTTAATTAGTATGTAATGTCCTTTTTTGTCTCTTATGATGTCTTTACATTTAAAGTCTATTTGTTTGATATTAGTATAGCTACTCCTGCTTTCTTTTAGTTACAACTTGAATGGAAAATCTTTTTCCATCCTTTCACTTTCAATCTATTCGTATCCTTGTGTCTAAGATGAGTATCTTGTAAGCAGCATATAGCTGGATTATGATTCTTGATCCATTCTGCCAATCTGTATCCTTTAATTGGTATGTTTAGTTCATTAATATTCAAAGGTATTATTGAAAAGGTGTTTCTTGATTCCACCATCTTATTTTTAAATTTTATTTGTCAGATCTATATATTATTTTCCCTCCTTCTCTTTGTATTCTTTAAATTACCCTTAGTGGTACTCTTCAATTCTGTGCCCTCCTCCAGACCTCCCTCTCCTGTCTTTTTTTTTTTTTTTTTTTTCAGCCGACAGAAATCCTTTTAGTATGTATTTCTTGTAGGGCTGGTCTCTTATGACAGATTCTTTCAGGACTTATTTGTCCATGAAAACTTAAATCTTCCTCTCAATTTTGAAGGACAGTTTGGCTGGGTACAGAATTCTTAACTGGAAATCTTTCTCTTTCAGGATCTTGAATATATCATACCACTGCCTTCTCGCCTCCAGTGTGCTAGTTGAGTAGTCTGAACTCTGTCTTATTTAATTTCCCTTGTATGTAGTAGATTGTTTTTCTCTTTCTGCTTTCAGGATTTTCTGCTTCTCTTCAACATTTGAGACTGATTAGTATGTGCCTTGGGGAAGACCTATTTGGATTTATTCTGATGGAGTTCTTTGGGCTTCTTTGACTTCTATATTTATGTCCCTTATGAGGGTTCGGAAGTTTTCCCCCATTATATCCTCAACTACTCTTCCCAGGCCTTTACTCCTCTCTTCTCCTTCTGGGACACCAGTGATTCTTATATTTGCATGTTTTATTTTGCTGATCATTTCCCTGATTTCCCATTCAATTTTTTCCATCTTTTTGCTATTTACTGTTTTGAGTCTTCAAAATCAATTATCCTGTCCTCTATACCACTTATTCTTTCTTCTGTCTCTTTAAATCTAGTGCTGTGTACCTCTAGTATGTTTTTCATTTGGTCAACAGTCTTTAACCTCTGTGATTTCTGCTATTTTTCTATTTATTCTTTCAAAATCCTCTTCATGCTCTTCTACTGTCTTCTTTTTTTATTTTTTTATTTATTAATTTAAAAAATTAAGAACAAACAAAAACTTTAACATATCATTCTGTTCTACATATATAATCAGTAATTCTCAATATCATCACATAGTTGCATATTCATCATTTCTTAAAACATTTGCATCAGTTCAGAAAAATAAATAAAAAGACAACAGAAAAAGAAATAAAACTATAACCGAGAAAAAAAAAGATTATACATACCATATCCCTTAGCCCTCACTTTCAATTATCACTAGCATTTCAAACTAAATTTATTTTAACATTTGTTCCCCCTATTATTTATTTTTATTCCATATGGTCTACTTGTCTGTTGATAAGGTAGATAAAAGGAGCATCAGACACAAGGTTTTCACAATCACACAGTCACATTGTGAAAGCTATATCATTATTCAGTCATCATCAAGAAACATGGCTACTGAAACACAGCTCTACATTTTCAGGCAGTTCCCTCTAGCCTCTCCATTACATCTTGGTTAACAAGGTGATATCTACTTAACGCGTAAGAATAACCTCCAGGATAACCCCTCGAGTCTGTTTAGAATCTCTCAGCCATTGACACTTTGTCTCACTTCACTCTTCCCCCTTTTGGTCGAGAAGGTTTTCTCAATCCCTTGATGCTGAATCTCAGCTCAATCTGAGATTTCTGTCCCACATTGCCAGGAAGTTCCACACCCCTGGGAGTCATGTCCCACATAGACAGGGGAAGGGTGATGAGTTTGCTTGCTGTGTTGGCTGGAGAGAGAGGCCACATCTGAGCAACAAAAGAGGTTCTCCTGGGGGTGACTCTTAGGCTTAATTTTGAGTAGACTTGACCTATCCCCTGTGGGGTAAAGTTTCATATGAACAAACCCCAAGACTGGGGGCTCAGCCTATAGCTTTGGGTGCCCACATTGCTTGTGAGAATATCAAAAATTCAACTTGGGGAAGTTGAGTTTTCCCCCATCTTCTACTGTCTTCTTTTTTTTGGGGGGGAGGGTGCATGGTCCGGGAATTGAACCCGGGTCTCCCACATGAAAGGCGGGCATTCTAACCACTAAACTACCCATGCACCCCCTTCTACTGTCTTCTTGATCTCCTTTATGTCATTTGTTATCCCACTTATTTTATTAAGTAGAGTTGTATGAACATCTTTGATTAGCTGTTCCAGTGTCTGTGTCTCCTCTGGTGTGTTAATTTGGTCATTAAACAGGGCTATATCTGTCTGCATTGTGATATGCTTAGTGATCTTCTACTGTCTTCATGGCATATAAATATCTTTATTGATTTACTTTGGGAGTTGATTTCTTTCAGTAGTCTAAGGCCTTGTGTTTGAGGGATGGTGTACAGCAGAGAGCAGGGCACAGGGTGGAGCACTCAGTGAGGTGATTTGTTTCAGGGCAGATATGATCGCAGGTTGGGGATGTTACACTGATGCTTGTGAATGTGGGCACCCAGAAGCCAGGGAGGATGTAGCTGTGCAGGTGCACTGGTCTGGGGGGCACAGCCCTGGTGTGAACTGGTCTAAAGAACAGGGCCCTTTGTGCACATGTATTGAGCTGTGGCGGCAGGTTGGCATTACACCCTCGTGAATTGGGGTCAGATGTGACCTGGCTGTGCAGGTTGGCACTTTCTCAGAGCTTGGAAGTGAAGCTGAGGGCTGTGTGCATGTGTGGTTCTAAGGCTGCTGTAAAGTGTGGGTCCCAGAGCTGAATGACGTGATTGGGGGCCTGTGTGCATGCGTGGGCCTGGGAGTGCCATAAATGGATGCAGTGAGCTCAGGGAGGGCAGGGTGAAGCTGTGAAACACTATGGGGGCGGCAGGGGTAGCCTAGGTATGGAGGTTAATGCCCACAACCTTTATGCGTGGTAACAGCCTGCAGGGAACAGAGAAGGGGAGGTAGTGCTTGGGAGGGGTGCAGAAGAGGTGGGTTGGGTTGCACTTGCAGTGGAGGTGTGGGGCAGGTACATGCACTGGGGGCTGGTGGGGTGGGAGCAACTGTAGTGCAAGGAATGGGAGAGGGAGGTGGGGTTCAGGTGTGTGGTATGTTGGTGATTCACCAGTCATGGAGCTGTGCTCGTGAGGGTAGCGTGCCCAAGGGACACGTCCTGGCTTACTTCCTAGTCCTGCAGTCATGCACTCCCATGGGCTCCATGGCTCTGCAGCTCTGTGGCTCTGCACCAGACTCCAGCTTTCTGCCTCTCAGCTCCTCGGCCTCTGCAACCAGGTCTGCCGCATGTGGTGCAGAAAGCTCTCCCAGGTCAGTCACACTCCTGAATCACCTCCTCAGTCACCATCTGTCCCTTCTCTAACTTTTCTGTGGAGCGGGGCTAATCTCAAGCCACTCTAGTTGGCCATCTTCCCAGAAGTCCAGGTGCATATACATTTATGACTGTTGTGTCTACTTGTTGAATTGACCCTTTTATCAGTATAATATGTCCTCTTTGTCCTTTGTAACAATTTTTTACCTTAAGTCTATTTTACTTTATATTAAAAATAGTGGGTGGAAAATGGTGGTGCAGTGGCAGAGTTCTCGCCTGCCATGCCAGAGGCGTGGGTTCAGTGCCCAGTGCCTGTCCATGCCAAAAAAAAAGAAAAAAGAAAATTATAAAATATAGCTACCCCTACTTTTTTTTTGGTTACTACTTGCATCATTTTTTTCCATCCTTTCACTTTCAATCTATTTCTGTCTTTGAATTTAAGTGAGTCTTATAGACAGCATATAGTGAATCATGTTTTATTATCCATTCTGCCAATAGATACCTTATTACTGGAGAATTCAACCCATTTACATTTAAAGTATCTACTGATAATTCAGGACTTTCTTTTGCCATTTTGCTACTTTGTCTTTATAAGTCTGACATGGTTTTGGATCCTCATTTCTTCAGTTAATGTGTATTTGCATATTTATGTTGCTTTTTATATTGTAACATTTTGAGTTCTTTCTCCTTTGTTTCTGAATATATGTTTCAGATACTTTCTTTGTGGTTACCACGGGTTAAAATTCAACATTCTAACTCTATAACAATCATATTTGATTTGATACCTATCTAACTTCAATAGCATTCACATATACTGTTCCCATACCCCTCCATCCCCCACCATTTTTGGACTTGTTACAAATGATATAGTTGTGCATCGTATGTCTAACTCATAGATTTATCTTTGCTTTTTACGCATTTGTATGTTGGCATCTGTAAGAAGTAAGAAGTAGGGTTACATACAAAAATACAATACAAGAGAACTGGCATTTATAATTATCCAAATGCTTACCTTTACCAGAGGTCCTTATGCCACTTGATCCACCATCTAATGTCTTTTCCTTTTCTGTCAGCCTGAAGAACTCCCTTTAGCATTGCTTCTAGTGCAAGTCCAGTGGTGATAAACTCCCCCAACTTTTGTTTATATGGGAATGTCTTAATCTCTGCCTCATTTTTGAAAGGAAGTCTTGCTGAATATAAAAATTATTTGCTGGAAATTGTTTTCTTTCAGCACTTTAAATATTTTGTACCACTGCCTTCTTGTTTCCATGGTTTCTGATGAGAAATAGCACAAAAATCTTGATGGGATTCCCTTGTATATAACTCATGGCTTTTCCCTTACAGCTTTCAGAATTCTCTCTCTCCTTGTCCTTGGCACTAGATAGTTTGATTACTACATGCCTGGGGGTGGTTCTCATTGAGTTTATCCTGTTTAGGGTTCGTTGGGCTTCTTGAATGCGCATATTTATGTCTTTCATTAAATTTGGGAAGTTTTCTGCTATTATTTCTTTGAATATTCCTTCTGCCCCTTTCTCTTTTTCTTTTTCTTTTGGGACACCCGTAATGTATATTTTGGTATGCTTATGGTGTCCTACAGGTCTATTAGGCTCTGTTCACTCTTTTTTTTTCTTTTTTCTTTCTTTCTTCTCCTCAGTCTGAATCATTTAAATTGCCCTGTCTTCAAGATCACAGATTCTTTCTTCTGTCATCTCCAATCTGCTGTTGAAACCATCTAGGGAATTTTTCATTTCATTTATTGTGCTCCTCAATTCCAGTGCTTCTGCTTGATTCCTATTAAGAATTATTTCTCTCATTTCTTTAGTTCTTTTTCCATGTTTTCCTTTATCTTCTTCAGCATATAGAGGATCATTTTTAAAAGTCTTTGTCCAGTAAGTCCAAAGTCTGGTCTTCTTCATTGATGATTTCTGTATTTCTATGTTGTTTCTTTGGGTAGCACTTCAATTTCTGTTTCTTTGTTTATCTTGCAGTTTTTTTGTTTCACAATGTACATTTTAATCCTGGGATTTAGTCATTTAGCTGTCTGCTCCTTAAGTTTCTATCCAGTTAGTGACAGAGATTTTCTTGAATGGCAGGAAACAGTCAAGACAAACAAACCTAAGCAAAAGGCACATTTCACTGTCTTTGCAAATTGGCGCTGCTTTAGCTGGTGGTCTCCTTCAGAACTTAGCCCTCCCTTCAAGAAGGGAAATGTAAATTGCAGCATCCCCTCTGTCTTATTTGAGCCTACACGGAGCCATGAAGCCTGCTTCTTTGCCTTGGTTTATGCTTGCTCATGGCCTCAAGAATTCCCCCATTTATAGTTTACAGGAGTTTGAATGAACACCTCCTTCACTTTCTTTAAAATAGACTTTTACCTTCTCCTGGGTGCTCTTTTGTGTGACTGAACGCAGGTAGTTTTTTCCACCAGGCCACTTCAATGTAATTGGTTTTCATGATGTTCCAGAGCTCTATAAGCTGCTTCTCTGACCTCAGAACAAACTCTGAGAGGGGAGAGTCCCTCAGATCTCCATTCATTGGGCTGGCACTGATATACATGTGTCCCAGTATATGTACAGGGACCCCTCTGCTCCCTCTAGAACACAGCCAGGGATGCATAATAGTAGAAAAAATTGGCTCCACCCCACATTGTGAAGGTGATGGGGTAGGGGCCAGGACTTGCACCAGGAGCTTCTGCTATGGCTTTTGAAACTGCATTTTCTGGGTTCCACACTTGTACAGTTAATGTAGCCCTTTAACTGTTTTCTGTAGTTTTGAGGAAGGTTACTGTCTTTAAGAGTCCTCTGTCATCTTTTCCTGAGTGGGGTCAGAACA
Organism: Myrmecophaga tridactyla; assembly: GCA_004026745.1. Taxonomy (NCBI): domain Eukaryota; kingdom Metazoa; phylum Chordata; class Mammalia; order Pilosa; family Myrmecophagidae; genus Myrmecophaga; species Myrmecophaga tridactyla. The sequence continues at coordinate 7,778 of PVIY010015994.1, forward strand.
ATGGCCACCATCAGAGCTGGCCCTAGCAATCTGAAGTAGTGAACCAAAAGCAGTGATCAGCGATCAGACCACACTCCCCTGGAGTTTAGAGGACTAGTTCCTTAGTTTCACCTTGGCACCATAAACTGTGCCAGGAGCTCAAATTGCAGTCCTCACTGCTGCCCAGCAAGAGCCTGGGTAATAGGGGATTGTAGTCACTACAAGGAGCATGGGACGCACTCATGTTTATCACAATTTACCAGCCTTCTCGTCTCACTTCTCCCTGGAAGCTGCACAGTGTTCCAATATACTCACGGTATCAAAATAGTTGGTTCAGACTGTTCCTGCTAGTTCAAAAGTCGTTTTGGTGAAGGGACTGATTCCTGGAGCATCCTATTTCCCATAGTCCTTCCTTAAGCTCATCTACTTACAGGCTGTTCCCAAGAAATGGGTTGCCAGATGCAAGTGGATGCCCCAATCTTGCACATCTGTTGTATTTTTGAGGTCACAGTTCATTGTTTCTCAATCCCATCCCCTAAGTACTGTGGTAAGAGAAAATCTCTCACAGAGACCTGTGAATTATTTATGGAAAGTCATTCCTTCCAAACTGTTGCAACTTTACATCTTATTGTGTATTTGTGGGTATTTGATGGGGGAAAGTGAGGTTAAATCAGACAGTGCTAAAAAACTACTATCATAACCCAAAAACCCCTCTAGCTAATTCTTAACCATAAAAACGTCTACTGAGCTTTTACTTGGTTTTAATTCAGCTAGTGATATGGATCTGGCATGCTTCTGGCCAGCTTGATGTAGAAAACTCTCTCATTAAGTTTTGTTTTTGTTTTTGCCACCAACTCTCTTCCAAACCACATACATGAGGTTTGACCAGAGAGGTTTTCCCCTGTCACGAATGTCTCTAGGGTGCATTCACTTGTTCAGCTAACCTTGGTGAAAACCTACCATAGTTCAGGCCCTGGACTGGCCCTGAGATAATAAGGATAATTAAGCACAACCGTCCACATTTCTCCTAACACCATGGAAGCTTTATCTTGATTGTGGCCTGTGTCTTATTGTCTTCTAATAATGAACACCTGTCTTCCAATAAAGAACACCTGGTCATCTATGTGATCATTCATCATCCATTTCTTTCTTTTTTGCACAAAAGCATGTCCCTAGATGATCCTCAAGAATGGAGTTCTACTGGGATTCAGTCCAATATCCAGATGTGTGAGTATATTCAGAAAGATCACCAGACCTTTGGAACCAAATTTGTTTTAACTTGATTCAACTACATAAACTTTTCTTAGACTGTGCTCAAGCTTAATATTGCTTTCCTGAGATTTGTCTCTTCTCCAGTGCCTCTTATCTTAGGTTCTTCCAAGCCACCTGCTATAGCTGACCCAGCTCCACGACCCCAGAACCAGAGAAATCATTTCCTGTTTCAAGTATTGGAAGAAATCTTCAAAAGATGACACAGAGCAGCTGTTCTCTCAATCCACAGAAGGTGGAACAAAAGGACGAGCACTGGGCTGGAATGAGACACTTGAGTTCAGTCACAGTCTCCCACTTGCTGAGTGGCAGCATATGTCCCTTAGCCTGGACCCATCCCTGTGATGTCCTCCCTGACCTGGCACCCTCCCCTCCACCCAGTCCAATATCTTTCTCAGAGTTCTGTTTGTAAGGCCTTAACCAAGTCTTTTCAAGGATCACAGGAGCTAACTCACACTGAGATGTCATTTTACAGCCATGTGAGCTATTATGAGGCATAGTAGTGCTTGGGAGTATATTTGAGCAAACACCCAATTTATACCTTCGTTTACTCAGCAACATTTCCGTTTCCTGAGCACCTGTTTGAACTCAGGCACTTTGCTGGGGGCTGGAAAGACAAAAATGAAATAAAGTTTAGGATACAAATACCAAAAGGGATCACTAGGAGTTCAAAGGGGAACCTAATTCACCTGAGTTAAGCAAGAAAACTTCCTGAGACATAGAATTGACCTGGCATGAGAAATCAAATGGATAAAGAGATGTCCCAAACATATGAAAAATGTATGCAGGAGCAAAATGTAAATAGGAACCAACCAAACATTTGAAGTAACTAAAAGGAAAACTCTGAGGCTAGGATGGGCAGATGAGCTGGGGAAGGGTGTTGGAGACATGTCCCAAATGTCCTTGCAAGCTGAGAATAAGATCAACTCTTCAGCTTACAGCCTTTCAGTGGCTTCCTCTACACTCAGATTAAGATCCAAACTCCAACTAATAATGCATACCCTGGACTGACTCTTGAAAAGGGCCAACTGCTTGCATTTTTTTTACCTAGATTTCTTAGAGACTCTTTAGAGAACTGAGACTTTCTCTAACTATGGTGGTGGGTGGGAGGGACTTCATAGATTTTTCTATTTTTAAGACTTAAACAAGTACTTTATTATAATCATCATTATTAATTATTTCAGGCAAATAAAAAGTATCATTAACAGAATAATAAACATCTGGATATCCCTCACTCTCGTTAAGAATCCAAACATTACAGATTCAGTTAATATTGCCCTCCTTAATCCCATCCCTTCCCTTATATCCCAGAGGTAACCACTGTCTTGAACTGTGTGTGTCGTTCTCTTTCATATTTGAACACTTCTATCACATATGTACCCATAAAACAGTAACACTGTTTTGCAAGTTTTAAAGCTTTAACAAGTTGCACTGATTCATCTCATAGGTTTTTTTATATTTATCCCTATCGATACATGTAATAACTTCATTCATTTTAATATTCTGTAGGATTCCATTATATAAGTAAAAAGAAATACACTACAATATATTTTATCCATTCTCCTCCTAGTGATGGACATTTGGGTTATTTCCAAAGCCTTGCTATTATGAGCCAGGCTGCATGAACATTTCTGTACATGTCTCACTATGCATGCGTTCAAGAGTTTCTCTGGGCAATATTCTTAGGAGTGGAGTATCTGGTCAGAGGGTACACACATCTCCAACTTTACTAGCTATTGCCAAATTGCTTTCCAACGTGATTTTACCAGTTTAAACTCCCGCAAGCAGTGTCTAAGAGCTCCTGTGACTCCAAATTCTTGCTAGTACTTGATATTTATCAGACTTTAAAATTTTTACCAATTTTACCTTGTGAGTATGAAATGTTGCCTTACTGTAGATTTAATTTGCATTTCTTTGATTACCAGTGAAGTTGAGCATCTTTTTATATGTTTATTGCACATTTTGTGAACTGCATGTTTGCTATTTTTGCTCATTTTTCTTTTGGATTAGTTTTCTCTTTCTTAGTGACATATAGGAATTCTTTCTATATCATAGATACAAACCCTTTTGCATTGCACATATTAAGAAGAGTATCAGGAAAATCCATCAAAGATTTGGAAAGGGCAACAGATTCCTGGGTGTTCTTTCAATTTCATTCTGGGTAATGTCTAGAGGTCCTTCAAGGGTTATCTAATTCTATAGAGGGTGCAACTTTCACTACCCTTGATTGGCTAAGCTGTTTTACAACTCTGTGGGAGATCAATGTTACTTGCAATAATGTACATATTTCCTGCCTGTAATGAATTTCATCGGGAAGAAATTGTAAATCTGTGCGGATCAAATTCTCATTTAAACCACAATCCATCTCTTAGTTCCCTCAATTAATATGTTAAATAAAATCTCTGACACAGGTTCATGTTATATTTGTATGAGTATCATGATTTTACCATTTGGAAAATTATATTTGAGCAAAGACAATAGTTCCAAAGAATTTAAAAAGGAAACAAAGAGAGCCTACGCTTCAGGCCAGAACCTGTGGTTGGCCAGAGTATTACTGAGTTAGAAAGTAGAGGGCATGAGGCCAGCCTCCAACGAGGGGCTGACTTCATGGCCCAGAAAGCTGATTCTGAATGGAGGTAGCAGGAGAGGAGACCTGAGGGACACAGGAGCATGCATGGCTGTCTATGGTCCAGCTTAACCATTACTCCTATTTGAGTGTCTTGGGCAATTTATTCAGCTACTCTGAGCCTCAATATCTTCATCTGCAAAACTGGAATGACTTCTACCTTAAGGGCTACCATATGAGAATTAAATGAAATAATATATGTAAACTACTTACCTTATAATATAATAACAATATAATAATTATTATGTTAAACAATATAAATATTATGTTAAAGGAAAAACTTTTCAACAACATTAAATTTAGGATCTGACAAGTTTTCTTGAGCAATTCATGAATTGAGCAGCAGTTCATTCAGAAAGCAGAAGGGAGCTCTGCCAAGGGAGTGGAAAGAAGGAAATTATATAGGACAAACACACATGGAAGAAAGTGAGGAAATGTTCTTAACTGGCTGATAAGTTTCTATTTTACACAAGGCCAGGGTCTTACAGAGTGGGGAGCAAATGTACATTGGTTAGTGTGACATGTTTGTCCATTCTGATAAGCTGTCTCTCCTGGACCCAAATTGATTTATCCTAGGTGTTGTTTATCTGCAGCCCTGCAGAGTGCATTCCACTTTCTCAGAAAGCCCCTGAAGGTCGATTGCTTTTGTGTTCTGGAAAATTCCTTCTCCACAACCATCCAATGCAGGCAGTTATTACTTTACTTAACAATAGTGACAACAACAACAACAATAGCAGCTGACATTTACTGAATGCTTTATTGGACAAGACGAAAAGCTCAAGTGAGGAAATTGAGACTTAGAAAATCCATAGCCCAAGCACTTAACCAAAAAGATAAATGGTTGTTTTTATATTATTGCCCCAGTGGAGCAAACAGTTAACTAGGCTGACAAAGACAGGTTCAGGTGCAGACTCTGCCTCTAATTTGGTATGTGGCTTTGTGCAATTCATCACACCCCTTCTCTGAGCCACAGTAATTCATTCACTCATTCCTTCGATAAATCCACGGCCCTTGCCAAGCTCTATACTAAATTGCTGGTACTGTAAAAATGAGGAAGTCCAGTGGCTCCAGCTTCTTCACTTTTTAGATAGAGATGAAATATCTACTCATTTTATATCCCAGATGGAAACCCTGAATTGGACAAGATTCTGGGCCCAAAGCCGACCAGCTAAGATTTTCCATGGTAGCACTGGCAATTTGGTCTCCCAGCACCACAGAAAATGGAAACCCAAATCCCAAGAGAGAGATAGTCATACTTCCCAGTGCAGAGATTTTTCTTTGTTGCAGCCTTATGAATTAAATCCAGCTATCCATGTGATGTCTTTGATAAAATGGAGGGGACGAGGCCTTCCCATCCTTTGATCACGAGAGATAAGGGAAATAAGGTTTGAGTGCTATAATAGATTAGCACTCCCTTTTTTTTTTGTTTGTTTTTTTTTTACATGGGCAGGCACCGGGAATCAAACCCGGGTCCTTGGGCATGGCAGGCAAGCACTCTTGCCTGCTGAGCCACCATGGCCCGCCCAGCACTCCCTTTTAAAATAATACTACCCAATTCTAGAAGTTATAATAGGAAATCATTTGTCTCATTAAAAAAAAAAGGTCCCTATGATACAGGAAGCCAGCATTTTTATTTAGAGACTTTTCTGTGCCAAGCCATATGCAGAACCGTTTTATAAACATCATTTCCTTCAAACCTCACGATGATACTCTAATTATTAGCCCCATTTTACAGATAAGGAAGCAGGCTCAAAGAAGTTAACTGAATTTTCCAAAGTCTTATAGCTGATAAGGTGGTGGAACTAGGATTTAAACCCAGGTTTGTCTTACAATCAATTTTATAATCTTTCCACTATGCTAGGTTGTCTCTTTATTCTCTCATATCAGATAACCTATGTGAAAACTTAAAGCATATTCCTGGCAAACAGAGTGTTCAATGTCCTTTAGATATTACTGGCATGAATGAATGGATGGGTGAATAAATGAATGAGTAATGAATGACACAGGATAAACATACAGCACCATCTAATTCTCTCCTGATGTGGACTCTCTCATCTGAACTCCCAGGGCTTTGCTCTTCCCTCTCAAATGTTATTTCATCCCTTGCCACACTCTACCCCACCCATGTCTTGTCCTCTATTCTGAATGGAACATTTTTGAGAGGAGAAATGGGATCTAACTCATCTATACATCCTGCCCAGCCTCCTCCACTAGCCTAATACTAAGCAAATGCTCGATTTCTTTCTACAGAGTATATGAATAAGTGAAGACTACATGTAAAGCACACAGTATTGGTTAAAGCAATAGGTTTAACCTGACAGTATCTCTGGGAAGTTTAGAGAAAAACCTGAGCTGAGACCCAAACCTGGGCTCTAGACCTGGAACTTGGTCTGCCAACTTGAGAGAATCATTTCTCCTCTTAGACCTCTCTTAACCTATCTATCAAATGAGGGGTTTGGACTAAATGATCTTGACAACGCTTCCAACCCTGTTAGTTTAAGTCTTGGGTTCTCCAAAGGTTAGAAGGAGATGCCAGCAGAGCCTATGCTTTTAGAGGGTGGACTACTCTTTCCCGGGTTCCGATTTTCCCAAACCAGGAAAATCAGCATTTTTGAGCTTTGCAAACTTCCTTTTGCTGGCTTCCAGACAAACCCCAGGGAACTTCCCAAAGACAGCTGGAATGAAGGATGAGCTCTCTCAGTGGACAGTCCCCTGTACACTGAAAGCCCTCCAGGGGCCAAAGAGAATGCCAGTAACTTGATCAAGGGTCCAGCTCCTTGAGACCAACGGAACATATACTCCCTGTCCCTACCAAGAAGGAATGATAACGGTAACAGTTAATGTTTATTGTGCGCAAAAGATTAGTCCTGCATCATGTAAGCCTTTTAAGTGCATTACCTCATTTGACTCTCACATGAAGCAGATTCTCCTTGTGATTTGTAATTTCCAGTTTACAAACCAGCAAACAGGCTCCAAAGAGGTCAAGAAACATTCCGAGGGCCATCTAGCTACCTCCAGACCCTAACACCTTTTATATTTATTTTTACTTTTATTTGTTTATGAATGAGAAATACATTCACACGGTACAAAATTCAAAAGGTACAAAAATGTGAATGACAGTAAGAATAAATGATTTACCTAATGCTGGTCTCCCAAGTGTCCTGTTCTCCTGGGTAGGGCATGGCTGTTATCAGTTGTTTGTGTGTCCTTCAGGAGACCTCCACTGATAGCAGCAAAGAGGTCACGCTTACCCACTATAGACAGTGTTCTGCTTCCTTCCTTTTCTATATTTAAATAGCTATAAGCAATCCTTTCATACTGGCCCATAAATATCTGCCTCATTCTTTGCAGTGACTGATTAATGGTCAAACTGAAAGTACCGTTATTTATTTTGATGGATATTTATGGATCTCAAGCTCTTAAACATTGTGCTGTACTAGGGAAGAACTAGGAAGATGGACTGCCACGTCCTCATTCCCAGAGCCACGGAGCTCTCCAGCCCAGCTGGCCCTTCATAGGATCTCTACACAAAAATTCTCTCAGCCTCATTATTCATAAATGGAAGCTGATTGAAGACTAAGTGAAACAATGCATGCCTGGCACACAGTAAATGCTCACTTAATACACTAATGTTGGCAGGTGATTTGGGCCAAAACACTTGGAATAGAAAGTAACAGAAGTCAGGGAAGGAATCTGCCCTTTTCCCTAAGATCTGTAGAGTAAATGAAAGAGCAGACAGACCCATGTTCAAAACTCAGCACTGTCATGTAGTGAAGATGGCTAGATATATATTGACAGATCTAGCCTCTGACTCTGGGAGGGGTAAATGGTTGCCCAGCTTGAGACTACATTTCCCAGGCTCCTTTGCAGGCGCTGTGATTGTTCTCACCTATAAATTGTGAACAGAAGTTTCCTGCTCTCCACTCTCTTTTCCCTTTCTCTTGGACTGCAAAATATATGTGGTGCTGGTGAAATCAGGTAGATGATACAACACTCTAACCAGATTGATGATACAGGTAGATGTATCACCTACCTTCAGCCAGGTAGATGATACAACACTCTAAAGGAAGAGCAAAATTGGAAGGGACTAGAGCCCCTGACTCATCTCTTTGGGCAGAGCTGCAGGCCCACCCTACTCTACCTGCATACCTCTAAAGTAGACTGTTTTATGAGAGAGCAGTCCACTTTGACCTTGTTTTCAGCTGTTACCCTAATATACAGTGTGATCTTGAATAAGTCACTTGATATCTCTAAGCCTCAATTTCTACATCTCCAAATCCCTCAAAAGTTTGTCATGAAGATTAAAGAGAAGGCACAGAGAACATCTAGTATAGGATCTGGCACATTGTAGATGCTCAATAAATGGCTCTCTGGGCCTCTATTTTCCCATCTGTAAAATGAGTATATTAATCATTTCTTTGTGAAACCCAAATGATGCAGAGGAACATACAGTTTGCAATCAGTGCCAGCAACTTGAAGGACAGTTCACTCTCCACAGATGCCTAGCTGCCAGCAACTTGAAGGACAGTTCACTCTCCACAGATGAGGAGTTGGGGTCTAAACTTCTCTGTCCAGATGAGTTTGGAAAAGCTCTTGTTTTGGATTGAAAGTGGGAGTTCATATGGACCAGAGGCAAAGAAAACTTCTGTCTCTCTGCAAGGCCAAGGAAAGCAATGCCTGGAGGTGGAATCCTATCCAAGGCCTCTGACCACACACTGCCTCCTGACTTATGTGTGAATGAATTAGAGGCATTTGGATCCTTGCCTTCTTTGCACACACAGATTTTTAAAATGAGCATGTGGGGGGTGCAAGGGTAGTTCGATGGTAGAATTCTCGCCTGCCATGCGGGAGACCCAGGTTCGATTCCCAGTCCATGCACTTCCCAAACAAACAAAGAAATCAACAAAAACAAATAAACAAGCAAAAATTCAACTGCTGCAATAACAGGATACTCACATGATGGAAAAAATAATGAAATGTAACCCCACCATACAGCATACAAAAAAAAAAAAAAAAATGAGTGTGTACTGGGAAGAAGGGCAGGGAGCAATAATAGGAGTTCTTAGGCTCAACCCTATTCATCCCTTTCTAAGAAAAGGGCCTGAAGGCCAGTTTTAAGAGCTTCTGTTATCTAGAGAGCCTTAGATACCTAATACATTCCAGGTCCAGTACTCAATGCTTGATGTATGTTCTTTCCACTAGTGCTCACAGCAACCCCAGGCAGGATGTATACCCTCTCCACTTTACAAATGAGGAATATGAAGATTGGAGAAAAGAAGTACCTTGTCCAAGATCACACAGCTAATAAGTGTCTGAGCAGGATTTGAAAACAGATCTGTCTGATTCCAAAGCCCATTCCCTTTGATGCCATGATTCTACTATTTCTTGAATACCTATTATCTTTCCAGCTGCAGAAAAGTTCCATGGAAACTATCAAGATAAATCAGACATAAGCATTCTATTTTCTGGGTAATATCAAGATACTTTTTCTCATGAAAAGTAAAAAATGGAAAGGGTGTCAGACAGAGTCAGCAAGGTTGAGTGGCTCTACACCTAATTACCTCTGTATCCTTTTGCACCTTTCTACACCTCTCTGGGCCTCAGTTTCCTCATCTATAAAATAGAGATAATATCTATTATGAATAAAATAGGTGTAAAGATGATGTGCAAACTATGAAGCCCTGGACAAAAGTTGACCTTGCTTTAGAATGTTCTAGAAGCCTCCCTTGGCTTTTAAAAAGTGTTTCACTAATGTCCACGGAGACAGTGAACTAAGCACATTTGCTCTCATGGGGACAAAAGGAGGTTAATGGTGCCTCCTGACCCTGTTGTCAGAATGTGAAATCCTAGAAGTTCACATGCCTGAGTGCTGCACCATCTGACCTTCCTCTAAGCCAACGCCAAATGGCAGATGTCAACAGTTTTGTGGCCCTGGGCAAGGACACCTTTGGCAACAACCCTTTACATGTGGATGTCATTTTATAGTTTACAGAGTAGTTCTGCAGCCATGAAGTCTTTGTATTCCCTTGGCACCTAGCAAGGTAAACAGGACAATTTGCAGATGTGGTACTGACTCCAAGATGTGTCACAACTTGCCCCAGGACTTCCAGTTATTAACATCAGGCTCCATATTATAGAACTCAGATCTCAAGCCTGAAACTGGGTATAAAGTTCTATATCTTCCTTATGCATCACCTGCATCAGAGAAAAATGTGCTTATTTGGGGCCCAGGTTTGCAAAAACATACTGCTGAAAGACATCATGCATGCATGCATGCATTCATTCAATTAACACTCACTGACAATCTGCTCCCTGTCAGGTTTTGTACTGGGCACTGCAGAGACCAATGAGTCAGATGTGAAGCCTGTTCTCAGATTCACATTCTACTGGGCCACAGAACTCTGTATGAGAGCCTACTATGTGCCAGGCACTTCACTGGTACATTCTCTTAATTTTCACAACCCTGCAAAGTGGGTGTTCATTCCTGAAACTTATCATAGGCTATTGAGGCGCAGAAAGATTGAGTGATGTGCTCAAAGTCAAGCTATACAAAAGCTCAGGCTCTTTCCCCAAGAATACATAGGATTCCTCAAAATGGGCCCATATGTGATGTCCAGAATGGGAATGTAAGTGCCACGACACTCACTTGGTTTAACTGCATGACATCAGGTAACCAATTCAGTTCATTTATGTTTTCCCTTTGATTTCTAGACTGGTAATTCATACAATCATAGAAAGTCAGAGATTAAAAAAAAAAAAGTAATCTAGTTAAATCTCTTCATTGTACAGACTAGGGAACTGAGGACCAGAAAGCACAGCATCTTGTCCAAGCTCACACAGCAATTTAGTATCAGAGCTGGAATTCAAACATATGTATGTTGAATTTTAAGTTCCCATGATTTCCACTTCACCACGTTCTGGGTGCCTAAGCTGGGAATTGGTACCTCCACATTATTTTCTTAATCTAGAGAATAGAGCTATAACTTATCATTCATCCTTATGTCTCCAATTCCTGTTCCTCAATGAATGTGTGTTGGTTGAGTGACAGTGGAAACACCAATAATTGTTCCCACTATACAGATAAAAGAACTGAGATTCAAAGAAATGAGGGTATCTGTCCAAGGTTACATGGCTTCCTTGTGGCAGAGTCAAGGTTCAAACCTGGTCTTTCAGGCTCTGGAACCCATACCTGGCCTGTGGACAAGAGAACCCTTACCAGTCCCATAGCCCGGAAAACAGGCTCAGAATTCAGTCCCAAAGAGAACTCTTATCTGCTTCCTCTCAGGGTTAGAAAGAGCCCTGGGAGTGGGAGTGAGGCATGGCCAGATGTGGAGTTTGAGGATCCCCAGGTTTAAGGGCTCAGCTGGAAGCTGTGACAAGTGTGCAGGATAAAGCACACTCCATCGCAGCAAGGCTCACCTCACAGAGGGCCCTCAGGCCCAGATGGCCAAACCAACCGCACATGTTTGGAAGTCAGTGAAGAGCCCTGCTGGGGGCCAGGAGAAAGATCCATTCTGGGGGTTCTGCCAGGCCTGGAGATGAGGCTGCCAGAGGGGCCTTAGGACAGGGGGAGGACAGATGTGTCCAAGACTCTGCCAGAGGCCATGCTGGCCCCAGTGAATCAATCCTCTAACCAGAGCCATAACTCCCTTCCAGGCTCAGAGCGTTCCGGCTCTCGGATTAGACCATGGAAAAGTGGTTCCATGCGGACTTTTCAGCTTGGTCGCTCACTCAACCCCCACCCCTGCTCCCCACCTTCAACTCAGAATTGCAGGGCAGCCATTTCGTGTCAATACAAGGATGTTACTCTTTCTTTTCTTATTTCTTGAACATATAAAAATAACTCTGCCAGACCCAAATATCCCTGTGAGCTCTCAAAAAGTCGGGCTTAAACATGTTTGCATGTCAGGGCTAAAGCAATCCCACATGTGGCTGCTGAAACTGGGTGTCCTGTACGTGGCAAGTGGCTGCCTTCTTCAAGCTTAGGATGTTAATGGAAGGAAAAAATGAGCACATATGCAACCTCTTTCTGTACTCTTTTAGACAGGTTTTCTCATTTAATACATCATCTTCATTTTGCAGATGGAAAGCCTAAGCTCAAGGAAATGGGAATAGTTCAAAGTCATCCAGTAATTCAACACTTATCATGTCCACCAATGTACCTAGTACGGATTTTTGTAAAAAGAAACCTTTTTTTCCTGCTTTACAAAAGGATTCAATAGTGGCTTTCCTCATGGGTTCCATGCAAAGTACCCCAACGTGAAAAGTTAGAAGAGATCCTAATAGGCATTTGGGAATGAGTTCTAAACAAAAGTACACTTAGAAATCACTCATTAAGTTACTAAGAAAAATCACTAGTTAAACAAACTAAACAATGGAGGATTTTCTCGACCACAGGATTTTTCAGACTTTGTCATGGACTAAAGTGTATTTGGCTTTCACAGCAAAATATACTCTGCAATATTTTCCCCAAATTATGAACTAGAGTTCTAATAAAAATCATTTGGGAAGAATTCCCCTAATATGTTAGGTTGAATCTTATGAAATTGCCAAAATTCAACTGGTTTTGATCTACAAAACAGCAGTTTCATACGGTTCTGTTTAAAACAATTTTTCATGTGTTTTGTCCCTCTTTTACCATATTTTACAATTTGATGTGGCTAGTAGGTTACGAACTCTTTCAAAGATACTTGTCATATAGCCTTTTATGGACTCACTATTAGGGCTAGAAGTAGGTCTGGGGTGAGGATGGGGGGCTGGCACAAATGGTTACTCTCCACCAAAATTCATATTTGTCCTTCCATAAATAAAGTCATTATGGGAAGCCACTGCCTAACCTGAGACTTTATGTCTCAGTCCCCTTCTATCCAGGTGGGACTGCGGGCTAATATTAATGATGGAAAGTGAGTACAAGTGATGGATGTCAGTGCCAGGCAAAGGCAGATAAGAATCGGGTGTGCCTTCTCTAGCTCTAGACCTTCTTTTTTGCCCATTGTCTGGCTAATCAGAGGTCTCCATGGTCTCAGAGGTTGGCAGAGAACAACTCTGAGATGGATGGAACTTCAATCCCTGATTGATCACCTGGCAGAAAGCCACCCACCATCCAGGAAACCCACATTGAATCCTCAAAAAAGGAAGAAACTGAGTACCTTAAAGCCATTGAAGTTTGGGAGGTGGTGTTGGCATTGTAATTGTTATCTCAGGAGAAAGCATTACCTTAACTAATACACTGAGTTTGGAACAGGTGGGGAGGGTGGTCATCCAGGACCTGAGAGTGGTGACAATTGAGAGCCAAAGCTCCACCCAGCAGAAGAATCAACCACTAAACAAGACAGCCAAACCAGGCTCTCATATCTGCAAGCCAGTGCAATTTGTACAAAATATTGAATGAAGGGTTGTACAGAGATTAAGAAATATTAATCAAAACACTAATCATGTAGTCAAGATGTGTTTACACCTCCCTGTCCCTCACCCCCTGCATTAGCTAGGGTTCTCTAGAAAAACAGAATTGGCAGGAGATATCTGTAAATATAAGATTTAGAAAAGTGTCTCACGCAGCTGTGGGGATGTAAGAGTCCAAGGTCTGTAGGGCAGGCCTTGAGCTGGCAGCTCCAATGAAGGTCCTCAACAAACTCTCAGGAGAGGCTGGCTGGCTGAAGCACAAAGAGCAATTGTCTCTTCTGAACCCTTCTTAAAAGCCTTCCAGTGATTAGAGTAACTGTCACTCATTGCAGAAGACACTCCCCTTAGCTGATTGCGATGTAGCCAACGTGATCATGATTTAAGTCCATGAAATGTCCTCACAGCAACAGACAGGCCAGTGCTTGCCCAACCCGACAACCAGGCACCACCACGTGATCAAGTTGACACATGAACCTCACCATCACACCCCTCTGTATCCAATCAGTCCTCAGCAGGTCCTATTGATTCTATATCCTCCAGTATTAAACCTCTCTCCTCTTTATCAGCCCTGCCCTAGATGCACTGACTCCTTCAGATTTCCTTAATGCCAATCTTGCATGAACACCACCTCCAGTCCCCCCACACAAGGATTTCAAAGGGTTTTCTTAACACTGAAAATCTAACCATATGTCTGCTTGTTTAAATCCTTAAGTGGCTCCCAGTGTGATCAGAATAAAGTCCTAACTCCTCAACCCATCCAGTAGACAGCTCTTCCCTTCTTCCCCAGCACTGCATCTCTCACCATTCCACCTCACCATGAAACCACACCAAACCTTCCCCAAGCAGCCATGTCTCCATCAGGGCTGTCTTTGCCTCCATGAGCCTCTCCCACAATACTACCACAATTAAAAATTATTTATGATATAACTTTAAATACTTCAACTTCTATTTTCATTTTAAGAAAACTTTGATAGATTTCCATGGCCTCTAAAAATTTCATTTTTTCTGATAAGAGAACAAAATTAGAATTTTTTTTTTTACTCTAAATGTTTAATTTTTTTTTCCTTTCTAATCTTGAAAGAAATTAAAACATCTTGCGGGGCCCTAAGAGTGTGTGGGCCCTAGGAATTGTGTTTAGTAGGCCTAATAGGTAAGTCATTCAGGTCTCCATGCCCTTTTGCCTGGAATTCCTCCTCCCTTCTCCAAGTCTGTTCTTCTCTGTGAGTCTTCCCGGCTCCTACCTTGAAGAAGAACATCAGTATTTCATTTGCATTCTCTCCCTCCACCACATCCATATAACCAATGTGTGGTAGTTTGGAAGCTACTGTGTACCCTAGAAAAGGCTGTGTTCTTTTTTTTTTTTTTTTCTCTCGCATGGGCAGGCCCCAGGAATCGAACCTGGGTCTCCAGCATGGCAGGCGAGAAGGCCATGTTCTTTTACTCCATTCCTGCGGGTATAGACCCATCATAGGTGGGAACTTTTGATTCATTATTTCAATTGAGATGTGACCCATCTCATTCAAGGCAGGTCTTAATCCTCTTACTGGAATCCCTTATAAGAGGATAAAACACATACAAATCTAAGAGGTGAAATCAAGAGAAATGAATACAGAAAAGCCCCCGAGAAGCTAAGAGAGGATCCACAGAAGTCCAGAGAGAAGCTAGAAACTGAAAGCAATGAAACCCCAGAGCAAAGGATCAATAGGCTCTAACCATGTGCCTTCCCATGTGATGAAGATGTCCCAGATGTCAGCAGCCTGTCTTCAGAGTCCAGGCATCATCTTGTTGATGCCTTGAAGTAGACATTTCAAAGCCTAAGAACTATAAATTGTAGGTTAAAAAATCCCCATTGTAAAAGCCACATCACTTCTGGTATATTGCACTGCATCAGTTTTAGTAAATCAGAACACAATGGTTCTCAAATTTGGCAACCATCAGAATCGCATGGGGAGCTTTTTAACATGCATATAGGCAGATTCACAGCCCTATACCCTGCCATCCTAACTCTGTAGTCTGGGATGGAAACCTGGAATATCTGTTTTACAGTATCCCCAAGAGATTAAGATGAAGATAACATACATAGAAACTTGAGAAACACACTCTGAGAAGTGCTGGGTGCCATGGCAGGACACCACTAAGTCCCCTGCAAAGACAAAGACAAGGCCATGTCCATCTCTGATTCTACTGCTCAACACAGCCATCGGTGTTAGTAAGTGCTTAGAAAATTTTGTTAAATTGGATTGAGCTAAAAAAAAATGGATTGAGTTGAACAAAATACATACCTCATTCTTGTAAGCTCTACTTTCACATCAGAATTGGGTAGAAAGAGCAGGAAATATTGTAATCCACACCCCTTTCCTAGGAAAAATTAATACACAGCAGGTTCTCACCAAGAGAAATGGACAAGTGAGTCCCTATTTTCTCAGCTGAGCTTATTGAATGAAGTGGAAGAGGATGAACTGTGAAGAGAGACTAATCTTGGTTTGAGTCTTGACTATGTTACCCGCTAAGAGTGTGGCTGTGGCATGTACTTCATCTTTCCGACTCTCAGTTTCTTCACCAATAAAATGAAAAATGTACTACAATATCTGGCATGTGGAGGTGCTCAACACGAACAGTTTGTCTTTTTTTTCTCATGAATAAAGCAAAGAACATTAGACTCAGAGGTGGGAGGCCAACTCCCCTCCCATGCTGACTACTGCACAGTGCACAGCATAGGGTAGGGGCTGCATCCATGCCTAGAATGTGGGCTCCCTCTGGTCTTTCTAATCTCATTGCCACACTGGGTTCAATCCCAGACATAAGGATGTGGTTGTTCCCAGGAAAGTGTACTGCATTTTGCTGTCTCTATCATGTAGAGCAGAAGCCTGACTGTAGAGGGTCAGAGGAGACTCTGCCCGCATCCCAGAGGATCTCCCCAAAAGAAACATCTTCACACATGAGGAAGCAGACAGAGGTTAGCACTGGGAGGCTAGCCCTGGGATCAACTAGTAACCTGGCCTCTGAATCAGGCTGGCAACACAGTTGATCCTACAGTTCTTTCTGCCAATCTTTTAAAATAAAACAGAAGATGTGTTAGGGTTCTCTAAAGAAACAGAACCAACAGGGGAGATCTGTAAATATTGAATTTATAAAGGTGTCTCATGCAACTGTGGAAATGTAAGAGCTCCACATAGCAAGGTCTGGACAAACTCCACAGGAGAGGCTTGCTAGCTGATGAGGCAGTGAAAGAGTCTCTCTTCTTCCTTAAAAGCCTTCAACTGATTGGATTAATTGCTGTGGGAGATGTGCCTTAGTTGATCACAGATGTAATCAACCACAGATGCAATCAACTGATTGATGATTTAATCAGCCAACTATGAAATATCCTTGCAGCAACAGTCAGGCCAGTGCTTGCCTGACCAGACAACTGGGTTTAATCATTTGGCCAAGTTGACACCAGAACCTAACCATTGCAGAAGGGAAAATAATCATTTCCCCAAAGCCAACATCTGCTTTGCACTTTCTGAAGATAAGCCCACAGAGAGAGCTTCCCCACCTGTTCCCCAATGAGGGTTCCCAGGAGAAGCCAATAATGCATGGGGCATATTCCCTCAAAGGAAGGGCCAGGTTCCCAGAGATGTCCCCAACAAACCCTCCCTCGAAGATAATATTAAGAGCCTCTCTTATTGCACCTGTTCTCCCTTCTTTCTTCCTCAGACAAATCTTGTCTCTGATGTGACTCATCTCATGTTTGATCTCATTTTAGGAAATGAACAACCTTTAATTCATTTGAGTCTCACAGTTCTGAGGGTGCCCCACAGTGGCCCTTTTAGTCTACCTACCTTCTGTAGTTAAAATAAACTACAGGAGATGGTCAATGGCAAGATGTGGTACTCACACACTCATAAAACAGCCTAACAGGAAGGATGTCAAGACACTCAAGCCCCAAGGCAAGTGTCTTCATGTAGAGCTTTCACTAAGTGAAGAAGACCTGGGCTCTGACTCAGGACAGCAAAATTTTAAAAGTAAGCTTGTGAGTCATGATTTTTTTTTAAATCATGCTAATGGTTAAGCTCTCTCTCCTTGCCACAAACCCAAAAGCTCCCCCACCATCGCCCATTGTTTAGCCACAGCGGTGAGTTTACTCCTGACCTTGGAGCAGCCCTCTTAGTAGCAGGCAGATATGAGTAATCCCAAGGGACCAGTAGCAAGGCCCTAATCCTGCTAGCCTAAGGATGCCTTGGCATACAAAGAGACCATCTCTTTTTCAACCTCTTCAAACCATGTCCTATCAACTCCCCTCCCTGCCTTCTACCTTCATGTTTGGTATTGTTTGCCAGGCACTACGTTGCTAGTTAAGTGTCTGTCTTAATGCGGCATTGGGGCAGACTGTAGATTGGGTCATCTAACTTTTCAGTTTCTCCCAGAAAGAAAAGCCTATTTTCCACCCCTTGTATCTGGATGTATTGTGTGATTTGCTTTGGCCACTGGAGCACCACCAAACATGAGGCAAGCAGAGGTTTAAAGCATTATGTGCCCTGGGACTTACCAACCTCCTCCCAGGGACATCACCACGTAAACCAGCCCAGGCTGGCATGCTAAATAGTGAAATACACAGAGTACAATTACCCCTATCACCTGGGCTGCAGCCAGACATGTGATTGAGGATGATCACCAGCGTATTAGAGCTGCACATGTCATCCCTCCTGAGACCATAAGAACTGCACAGCTGAGCCTAGCCCAAATGGTTCACCCATGGAACTGCGAGCTACATAAATCATTGTTGGCTTAAGCCACTAAGTTTTCGAGTGGTTTATTTCACAGCAAAAGCTAACTGATACACTTATATTGATAATCACTTCCCATGACATAGATTCTAGATGACCAGCTCATTAACAGGGATAAAGTAAATTCAACCCATCCTTTAAGGCAAGGCAAAGCTAGTCATGAGACCAGGACCCTATAAAAGGAGGGCCTGGACCCATATTCCCCTATTAAGGCCTCTGTTCTGATCCACTCACCTGTTCTACACTGTGGTTTGTTTTCTTATCAGTCCCTGATCCCCTTGGCTCTCATCCCTGCTTAGAACTGACATTTGATGCTGCTTTTCCTCTGCTTACCTCCAGTTCCTCAACCACTGGTTAGCATTCACCCCTTTGGATGTGAGAACTGCAGCTGTCCCTGTGGAATACACACTAGCTCAAGCCTCCATTCCACCTTGTACTGATCCTACTGCCTCCAATGTTCTCCCCGCATCCCATCCTACATGACTGACTGATTTCCAGCACTCTGCTTAGATGTGACCCCCTCTGGAAAGATTTCCTGAACTCCTTCTTTTCTCCCTAAACCCTGGTTTGTGCATCTACAGCATCCTGGGCTAACTTCTATAAAGCACTCACCATAGTTATCAGTCTGGTTACTTATCTGCATCCTCCCACTATGCTATGAACTTCATTTCTCATTCATCTTTCATTCTCAGCTCCTAGCACAGAGTAGATGCTCAGAATTTGTTTGTGGAACAGATGAATAATTGATGATTGACTTGACTCGAGAGCTTTTCTAGTATCTATGATTAGAGACAAATGATGAAATATGCTGGTCTAGAACACTAGCTGATGATTAAACCCAAACAAAAGTGGAGTCCACAAAATTGTTGCTGAATGAATCTTCTTGGTTCTGGGGTGACTTATACTTTTAAGAAACTTCAAATGTGGCATCTGCTCTGTGAATGACAACATGTCTATGTGAAAATCTTAAAAATGACAAAAGCCTGGTAGTGCCTTCCATCCCAAAAGTTCAATGCCTCAGCACTTTATAGGTTGTATTTTTCCTGAATCAAGCTGAGTCCTCAATACATTATCCTGTCCTCTTGGGGCAAGCAAGAATTGAAGATTCAATGATTGAAGCTGACTGCTCAGTCTAGATACTGGAATAGGCTCCTGAAATCCACCAGCTAAGTTTCCAAAAGCCCTGACTGGAGAAGGATGAAGAGTCCAAATGACAGAAGAGGTATTGGAATCCAAAAGCCTCCTGTCAGAAAGGACCATAAAAGCATATTCTGTACTGGAAAGAGCAAGGACTCTGAAGCTGAAGGTCTAAATTCAGTTCTGCCACTGCTACAGAGTTACTTTACAACCGCTTGAGCAAGTACCCTAGCCACACTGACCCTCATTTCCTCATCTTTATTGTTTATGTCAATAAACAATAGTTGGATATTATGTATAACTGAAAACATCCTGATACAACATGCATTTTCAAATCATAGAATTATGACATTTGTGATGGTCTGAAGTTCTATGGACTCCAGAAAGACATATTCTCAAAGTTAATCCATTCCTGTGCATATGGACCCATTAATATGAGCAGGACCTTCTGATGAGCTACTTCAGTTAGGGTGTGACCCACCTCATTCAGGATGGGTCTTGATCCTCTTACTGGAGTCCCTTATATACAGAATGAAAACAAAGAGGGGCAGAGTACAGGCCGTGGAAAGAAGAAACTGAAGGTAACAAAGCCCAGAAGAGAAGGGAGAGACCAGCAGATTCTGCCATATGCCTTGCCATGTGGCAGAGGAGCCAAGGATTGCTGGCAGCCAGTCTTCAGGAAGAAAGCATCATTTTCATGTTGTCTTGATTTGGGCATTTTCTCAGATTCAAACTGTAAGCTAATAAATTCCCATTGTTCAAGCTGGACCATTTCATGGTACCTGCCCTCAGCAGCCTATAAAATCAAAACAACATCCCAAAGTTCAAAGTCCCCATATTGAGCCCTTGAACTTCCACCATTTAAATCAACAACCTCCTAAGATTGCTGTGAGAATTAAATAAATGAAATATTTCAGATTACCCACTGGAGGCCATCTTAAAAGACAATAATCCACCAACAATTTATCATGTGTGGTAAAAACTGTTGGTTGACCACCCAACAGCTATTTCTTTCCTTCTTTCATGTTGACATCTACCCACACACATACACAGGGGAAAAGTCAAAGTTCATGTTTCCCAGACTTCCTTATACCTAAGAGTGGCCATGTGATTTAGTTGAACTTAATGATATATAAGGGGATATTTCCTGGAGGGTTTCTGGGAAAATTTTTCTTCCCTGAAAAAGGGAATGATGCTACTCTGGCTTCCTTTAACTTCCTGCTTTAGAAATTGCCATTTGAGTACTGAAGCTGAAGTAGCAATCTTTAGACCATGGGGCAACAAACCCGAGGAAAAGAGCCAGCACTCTGAGAAAAGTAGAATGGAAGGTACGGTGGTTTGAAGCAGTATGTACCCCTGAAAAACATGTTCTTAAAGGTAATTCAGTCCTGTGGGTGTGAACCCATTGTAAGTAGGACGTTTTAATAAGGCTACTTCAGTAAAGGTATGAACCATCTCGATTAGGATGCATCTTGATCTTATTACTGGAGTCCCTTGTAAGTGGAATGAAATTCAGAAAGAGAGAGGAAAAGCCACAAGAAGCAAGAAGCTGAAACGGAACCCGGAAGAGACCAGGAGTTCAAGCCATGTCCTTTGCCCTCTGATGAGCTAAGGTCCAAGGGTCACCAGGCAGCCAGCTCCAGAATGCAGATCTTCAGGAAGAAAGCATAACCTTGAGGATACCTTCATATGGACATTTTCCTGGCCTCAAAACCATGAACAACTAAATTCCCTTTTTTAAACCAACCCATTTCATGGTGTATGCTTGGGCAGCCTGGGAAACTGAAACAAGAAGGATGGAAAGAACATGGGTCTTTTTTTTTTTTTAGCCAATGAGCCAGCCTAGAACTGCCTACTTCTTTAGCCATTATTTATCAGGTGTTCTATTACTTACCATCAAAATTATCTTGACTGATCCATCATGCTTTATCAAACTACAGCATAATAACATCTTGGAGCATGAAGGGACCACATGGAGAGTATATGATTCAAGGGTTAAGAGTAGAAAATAAACATTTACAAAAACTGGAAAATATATAAGTAAATGTTTAATTTCATCACTATATCTCCTTGTGAATGCCTCTGTTTGTAAACTAGGAATGATAATAATATCCACATCATGGGATTGTTCTAAGAATAAGTTAATACATGCAAAATAAAGTTAAAACAGTGCCAGACACTAGGCAAGCATTTTCTAATTACAATTATCATGCTAATCAGTAAATTAGTTTATAAAGAATATGAGGTTGGATAGGGTTCTGAACTTGGAATCAGATACTTTTTCTCTTTGATCACATATCAATGTTTGTGGCTGTTTTAGAACAATGAAATCTTAGTACAATATATTCCTTGTGTGAGAGGGTGCTGAAAGTTTGATGAATCAGATTAATTTGATTTAGCATATGTTGCCAATTCAGTAATGAAATAAATGTATCACTGGGAAAAAAGCCTACAAAAAAAAAAAACAACTGCAAATAAAATGGAACTTTTTGATTGTGCAACTGACTAAGAATCTGGAGGTTTTTCAAAAAAAATTTTCATGTAAAATTTGTTTTCCTTTCCTAAAACAATGGCTGGACAATTACGAATATGAGCAGTAAAATAGAGTAGAAGAAGCAGGACAGGGAATTTGGAGTGCCTAGGGTCTAGTGTTGGACCTACACTAATCTACTGAGGGCCCTCTGACAAGTCCTTTCCCCTCTTTAGGCCTCAGTTTCCCCATTGTATACTGAGGAAAGAACCTAGACTAAGAACAGGACACAACAGTCCTTATCCCATCTTCTTTCCTGTGTGACCTGAAACAAGACTCTTTCTGAGTCCCATCTGTAAAACAGGATGAAATAAACAACACCCTCAAAGGAAAGCTATGAAGGTCAAATATCAGGACAAAAGAAAAATTTCCTAGCACAGGGTAGACCCTTAATAAATGGTGGCTGGATCATAATACAATGCCCATCACAGTTTCAACATCCTACAGGTTTTTGGCCTGGAAGATGCAAAGACACAGGAGAGAGGCCATATTCTTCTTTGTCCCAGAAAATCAGTATTCCCAAATAGGGTGGCTTGAGCCCCACCAGGAGGCAAGAGCTTTGTGAACAATCAAAAGGCTCTCAGTCATCTTTAAGCACAAGGGGCATTTATGAGATCCAGGAGATCAGAGGTTCCCTAAGGGCACCCTGGGCTCAGATGTAAGGGACATTGAGCCATAGAAATAAGGGAAGTGTGAGCTCTGAGATACTGGATTTCTATAATGTGTCTTCAGTGCCTGAGTATCCACTATTGGAGTTCCTACTTTATGAGGTCAGGTAGGGGAGCCAAGATTGAACATGAAAACTTTCACTAATGTACCCACCATCTATAAAATTAATCCTCATTCAAAGAGCACGCCTCATCCTGCCTTACCCCATCCCCTGTGCTGCTTGACACTAAAGATTATAACCCACAAAGAAGAAGATGGGATGGGCAGTCCTTTTCTTCATGGTCAAATGTGCTGATCCAATAATAAAGGAAAATGGCCTACAAAGTAATATCATAATTTATAAATGATGCCAAATCTCCTGAAGTCAATGAAAGTGATGCTGAAAAAAAATCTACAAATCAAAAGCAAAGTCACTGATAAATGATAATCCAGCAGAGTTAAACCAGTTGGCAATTGAAGACAAGAAAATCAAAAAGAAAAATGCCACGACTAGTCTCCAAAGGAAAGTATTTCTGATATAAAAAAATTCAAGGAAAATTAATAAAACCGATTATATTTGCACAAATTTTATAGTGTTTTTGATCACACTACAAAAGGAAAAGGTAAAATAAAGCATGCATGCAATTTGTTCTGGCAGCAACATTATCAGGGCAACTATACCAAAGAAATCAAAATTTGATAACATATTTGGTTCATTGAAAGCATTCACATAAACTGCCATACAATCTAAATTTTGTTAAGCACAAGGCAATTTTGTGTTCATTTTACAGAATAAGTCCCAACCAAATCTTTGTCTTCTTTAACTGTTTACTATGAAATAGTGACCCTTATTTTAAGTTTACGCACTCTTAAGTGACTAGTTTCAGTCATCAGGAATTCTTATATGTGGCCACACACAAGAGAGTAGCCTCTGTGCTGGGCTCTGAGGACCTGGTGGTGTGAAGTTGCCCTCCTACCCTAAAGGCACTTACAGTCCAAGGAGGAAAACTAATAATACAGCAAGGATAAAGCCATGACCAAGGGAAACATCAGGGATGGTGGAAGCAGAGGCTGAGTGTACAATCCCACCTGTGGCTGCTGGGGAAATTTTCACAGCAGGTTCAAACAGACTTGAAGGATGACTCAAAGCATCACATGCCAGTCTAGAGGAAGGAAAGAGGGTCCTTTCAGCAAAGGAAACACCATATACAAAGTCACAAACCTTTGTTTTTTGTTTTTAAAAATAATTCTTACATGCAAAAAGAATTGAAAACAGGAATTCAAACAGATATTTGTATACCAATGTTCTTAACAGCATTATTCACAATAGCCAAAAGATGGGACCAACCCAAGTGTCCATAAACAGATGAATTGGTAAGCAAAATGTGGTGTATACATGCAATAGAATATTACTCATAAGTAAAGAAAATAAAATTCTGATGCATGCTACACCATGAACGAAACTCGAAGACAGCATGTTGAATGAAATAAGCCAGACACAAAGGGACAAATACTGTATGATTCCACTAATACGAAATATCTTGAATTAACAACATTATAGAGACAGAAATTAGAATACAATGTAGGTTACCAGGGGCTCGGGAGAGGGGGGAATGGGAAGTTAATTGCTTAATGGGGGCAGAGCTTCTGTTTGGGGTGAAGAAACATTTTGGAAATAGATAGTGATGATGGTTGCCTAACATTGTGACTATAATTAATACCACTAAATTGTGCACTTAAAATAGTAAATTTTGTCATATATGCTTTACCACGATTTTTCTTAAGTGAATTTTAACTCTTGGGAATGCACAAAGCCTCTTCAAGAATTCAGTGGCAGCTATGGATACTGTCTTTTGGAGACACACACCTATGTGCAAGCACACAAAAATATACCTACAACTTCAGAGTGTTCATGGTTGCCTGAGGCCTGGGGAAGAACTGCAGACTGAGCACCATTGGCAGGGGTAGGCTGTATTCTAGTATGTCTGGGGAAAAGGCTATGTTCATCCAAGACGTTCAAAAAGTATTTATCACATATTCACTCAAGAAGTCTTTCTTTCACACCTACTATATGCCAGGCACTTTTCTAAGCTGTGGTTGATTTGTTGAATTAACAGTCCCAATTAAAAGTTTCCCTTTAGCTACCCTTTGATGGATAATCTTGTAGTATCCTTCAGCTCTGGCCCTGGCCTTGGCCAGGCATGTAACTTACTCCAGCCAATAGGACAGAAACATACTTTACAAAACCAGAGGCCTGAGAAATGTTCTCACATTTCTACTTCATCTCTTGGACACCCCACTGCCACTCTGTCATATACAAGCACACACCACCATCACTATGAGAACAGTCTGGGCTAACTTGTCAGAAGATGAGAGACCATGTGCAGCAGAGCAAAGACTTCCCAGCTAAAGTCACTCTAAACCAGCCACCCCCTAGCAAACCTATCAGCTGAACAAAGACACATGAGCTACCTCCGTCAAAATCAGCCTGACTTGTCCCAGATTAGCAGAATCTGACACTGAGTTTCATGAGAAATAAAAAAAAGCAGTTGTTTTAAGCCACTAGGTCTTTGGGATTAATTTGTTATAGAGCAATAGCTAACTGATACATAGACATTGTGGCTACAACAACAAACTAGACAATAATCCTTGTTCTCGTGGAGTTTACTTTCTTGAAGAAGGAGACAGATTTGTGCAAAAGAGTAAAGGAAAATGAAGATGTAGAAAGGCAAGCTATGACCAACTTAGAAAGGCTTGCTAAAGAACTTAGCCACATTTCAAGAGGTTATAAAGAACAGTTGAGAGTTTTTGAGAAAGGACATGAATAGACTTTTTTTAATAAAAGAAAAAGATCTTTCTGGCATCTGTGTAGAGGAGTAAGAACCATGACATGGTGACCAACGGGAAATGTGTTCTCACAGTACTATTGAGAAATTAAAGAGGCCTAGACTGTGGAAATAAAGCGATGATGGAGAGAAATGGAACAATGTAAGAGGTATGTAGGGAGTAAAGTCAAAAGAAGGTGTTAGTCATCTTTATTTGAAGAACGAAGAGGAAAAATGCAGAGTTGCGTATGACTGCAAATTACATATTTATTTGTTGCTTATTTACTGAAAACCCACTATATGCCAAGCACCCTGTGCAAGTATTTTGGAGATTTAATGGTGAGCCAAGCTGGCCAGGAACTGTCTTACGAAATCTAGTGGTGAAAATAATCAAATAGGCACTTAGATAAATGTGTAATCATAAATTGGGACACATGCCACCAAAGAGAATAATAGGAAAGTCATAATTTACAATTAGAGAAGGTCTCTCTGAATACATGAGATTTGAGCTGAGACCTGATGGGTGAGGAGGAGTTTTCCAGACAGAGTCAGGGGTGAGCGCATTAGGCAGGGGAAACAGCCTTGAGGAGGAAAGGGTTTAATACATTGGAAGATCCAGAAAATGAGTGAAAGGAAGAATGGGAGAGGTCAGCAGGGACCAGTTCACGCAAGCCCCCTAGCCACGTCAGAGAGTGAGAATAATAATTCAGAGCCCTAGGAAACAATGAAAGAGTTCTGAGCAGACATTCTGCCTTGACAGTTTAGTGGACAGAGGTGCCATACCAGGAGGCCAGGCATGCAGGAACAGCAGATCTGGAAGCAGATAGCAAGGAGCTTGGGGCAGGGAAGGGGGGTTCTAAGTTTAAGGGGCCTTGTGATTCGCACGTGGAGATATCTAGAAGGCATTAGATAGAGGGGCTGAAGGTGGCCAGAGAAGTCTTGCCTGAATTGGGAATTATTAGTTTAGAAAACACAGCTGAAAGTACACTTGTAGATGTGATTCCCCCAAAGAGAACATGTAGATGAGAAGAGAAACCCACAAAACGGAAACTCCTAAAAGTACTGAGAAAAAGACTGCAATCTACCAGATGACTCAGGCTGGAATATTGTTCCCAGATCCCAGAGCAGTAAGAAGAGGAAATTGTGGATGCAAATGAGGAGCCCAAGAGGACACTTTTATGGCAAAGAAATATTACTTCTATGCCCTTTTCATGTCAGAAAGTTAATGTTGTTGATGAACTTGACTTGTTACATGCGGCCAATTCAGAAATTAAATAAAAGCAATAAGCTGATCTTTAAGCGAAAACTTGAATTGGTCAAAAGAACCTCTTCTTTCTGTAAACACAAGAAAGTCCTGTGATTATGCAACTGAGTGAGTACAAGGCCAGCCAATATTACATAATTTCATATGGGTCCCCACCCGCTTTATGATATCAAATGCATAGAAGCAGATTTGAATAAGCAGAGAAATGAAATAGGTATCAGGAAGCCTGGATGAAATTATCACTCTGCCATTGGCAGATGTTGAGACCTGAGATAAATCACTTTTTTTCTGGACTTCAGGTTTATCATCTGTGAATTACGGAGAATGGACTTGATTATGCTGCTAGTCTCTTACAGTGTTCAGAATCTGTGATTCTATTAAAAGGCAGACTAGTAGCAACTAGCAAATTCTTACTGAACTTCTATAATGTCCCGGAGCTATGCATACATTGTCTCATTTCATATACACAGCATCCCTATGAGATTAGCATTGCTGCTCCTGTTTAGAGATGGAGAAACTAAATGTCGGTAGAAAGAATTTGGGCTTTGGTGTGTGATAAACCCGGGTTTTAATATTTTCTAATATGTACTTGTGCCAGTTACTGACTTATTGCCTCTACTCCAAATTCACCCTTCATTGCCCTGCTTTCTGACCTTGAAACTGGACCCTGTAAACATCTCTCCCTTGCCAGCTGGCGCAATGTTAAACTTTGCCAGTAGAGGGCACTGGTGGGGTACTACAGGAAGAAGGGTCTTCTCTTCCTGGTTTCAGTGTACATTCTTGCTTCCCGCTTCGTTGGTGCACAGTGTCCAGCACGTACAGGACTCCTCTGGGTTCACAACTCAGCAGGTTGCCCTGGCATCCCAACGGGTGGCTTCCCAGAAAATGCCAGCATCACTCCCACGAGCAGCTGCCCAGGGGATCTTAGTGGCATCCCAGAGTTCTGGATTCCTAGAGAGTTTCTTCAGCACCCCAGGGAGCGGTTTCCCACCTGGAGCACCTCAGCAAACCCGTCCACCGCCAGTGAACGCCAGCCACGCCCTCTACAATGGGGCTGGAATCTCAGCCCGGAGGTGGGGCTGGGAGGGAGGGCACCTTGGGTACTCTTCCTCCACCCTAGACGCGGGAGTTGCTCCCTGAATCTGCTATTCCTTTATTCTATCCAGCAGTAGATTTTCATTGTAACTGGAAGAATTTGCCAACAATTCTTTATATTTAACTTGTCTTATTCATATCACTGTGTGGTTTCTATCTCCTGACTGGAACTGGCTGACCCACTTACTATGTGGCTTAGACAAAGTTAACTTACCCTCTCTTAGCTTCAATTCCTTCTTCCATAAAATGGAATAATAATCATAATACCTCCCTTGCCAAACATCCTAAAGAAAAACTAGAGATGCTGTAATATGCAGCACATAAAATGGTGTCAGTCGTAAGTGCGCAAGAGTTGAAGTTTATTATTATTATAATTATTAATTTATCCAAGGTCATACATCTAGCAAATGGTGGATCTGGGATTGAATCTGGTTCTAAATGATTCTACAGATTATTTTCCTTCCACAGTTTATTGTCAAAATATCCATCCCTTGAGAAGCATGAGCCCTTTGAAGGAAAACAGGTTAAAAGCGTGGGTTTGGGAGTCAAGAAGTCTGAATCCTGGGTACCGACATTTATCAGTTTTGTGTCCCTGAGCAAGTTACTTAACCTTTCTAAGCCTCAGTTTCTTTAGGATATAAAGAAAATGAAAGATTCAGGGATTATTATGCAAAGTGCCTTGCAGAGTTCAACAGTAATTATTATTAGCCTTGTTTCCCTCATGCTCAGCGTGACTCTTAGAATATAAAAAGCACTCAGTAGAAGTTGGCGCTGGTGTGGTTATTGTTATTCTGTGCATTCAACAATGTTGTTGACTGAATAAGTTCAGAAAGAAGTGCCAACTGGTAGAGAACTTTCCTTTAAAAATATAGGGGCAGGGGGTGCAAGGATAGTTCAGTGGTAGAATTCTTGCCTGCCAAGCCGGAGACCCGGGTTCAATTCCCAGCCCATGCACTTCCCAGAAAACAAACAAGCAAGCAAAACAAGCAAACAAAAAAAGTCAACACATAGTGCTGCAATAACAGAATACTCACATGGAAAACTAATGAAATGTGACCTCCACCATACAGCATACAAAGAAAAAAAAAAAAATAGGGGGCCAGAAAAACATCCCAAATAACTATTAAAAAATAAAAAATAAAAAACACCCTCCCCTTCCATCCAGCCCCTGGGCTAATGGGCAGCAGCCCAAGAATCTGAA
Organism: Myrmecophaga tridactyla; assembly: GCA_004026745.1. Taxonomy (NCBI): domain Eukaryota; kingdom Metazoa; phylum Chordata; class Mammalia; order Pilosa; family Myrmecophagidae; genus Myrmecophaga; species Myrmecophaga tridactyla. Next base: position 36,523 of record PVIY010015994.1, read on the forward strand.
ATTTCTCTTCCAGAAGACAAGAGGCCATAACTGCACTCGTTGCCAAGCAGCCCAAGCAAGAAACACACAAACAGATCAGGCTGACCCACCGAGGGAGGGATCAGATTCTGCTAAAGAGATGTGTAGAGTGGCACCTGTGGTGAGGGAATTTCTGGGAAAGCGGGGAGGTTATGAGGATGCTTTTGAGGGGCAGCTACTCATCCCCAGAGCCAACCTGGCATAATAATAGTCACAACTACTGTTTGCTGAGCCCTTCCCTGTGCCCCCTCTGTGCTAAGCCCTTTGCACACTTCCTTCCTTCATTTTTGCACTCCCGAGAGGTGGGTATTAAATCTGGCAGCTTCAACTCCAAACAGTCCTGGGCTATGACTGAGGCACAAAAACTTTGTGACCTTGGACGAAGTACTGCAGCTCTCTGAGGTGTTTTGTAAAACAGAAAACAGTGCCTACCTCACAGAGGTGAAGGAGCAGAAACTATAGTAAACATTAAACTCCCCCTCACCCTCCGCAGAGCCTCCTGAACCCAAGCAAAAGTCAGGGCAGGAAGTGAAAGCTCACCTAGGACAGTCTGGCTTCAGAACAGCAGCTCTGGGTTCAGATTTCTTGAGGGAAAACCATCTATGCTAAAAGCTAAAAACACATTCGAAAATTATCGCTGGGTAGAATTGGCTCTTGGCCAACTTGTGGGGGAAAAAAAGAGCTGCTAGTTTATAAATAGTGACTGGCTAAGCATGGCACATAAAGTAATTTATTTAGTCATCACAATGACCCTCACCTACCCCCACTAGTAATATTCTATAATAACAACACAATTGGGATAGTCCTTTCCAGTGAAAACAAACTTTCACGTCCATCATTTTCTTTTATCCTCACAACAAGTCTAGAAGGTGAAAATTATTATTCTATCCCCAATTCACAGATGTGGAAACAAGCCCAGAGAGGTGAGGTGACTTGCTCGCAGTTGCAGAATTAATGACAGAAGCAGGGAACCCAAGTCTCCAGGGTTGCGGATGAGTGCTCCTTCAACCAAAGGACTCTTCTCCCTGCTCTTAAGCCCCACCGTCATCCACCTCACCCGCGCAGGTCCCTGCTCCACTCCACTGCTGGTGCCCCTCTCCTGGGCAATTCCCTTCCTCTGCTCCCTGACATAAACCCTCCCCACCTCCTCCTCAGAGCCCGCTCTCTGTTCTCAATCACAGAATCTTAATCTGAGGCCAGGCTCTGCCAGGAACCTGCTGCATGATCTTGAAAAATAACTCCCGCTCTCTCTCAGTAGACTTGTCTGTAAGACAAGGAACGGGTTGGTGCTAGATAATTTCTAAGGTCCCCTCTAACTGGAGCTGGTCTGGATATGAAAAGTTCTTATAAACTAATTTACGCTATGGCGTGACATTAAGTAAGGTGATTTGCTCTGTCGTCTTCAAAGAGAATTCACTTTAAGAGGGGATTGCTGAAGGGGGTCCTTTAGAGCCAAAAAAAAAATGTCTATAATTATAGAATGTAAGGTATCTGGGGCTACCTAACCATACTGTTTTGGACAATTCGGAGAAGGGGTATTCCTCCAACTTTTCAGGTCCTCCCTCCCCCTGTGTTTCCATGAGACACTGGGAGCCCTTCTCATACCCTGTGATGGTTAGGTTTTGGTGTCAACTTGGCCAAGTGATGATGCCCAGTTGTCTGGCCAGGCAAGCTGTGAGGCCTGACCATTGCTGCAAGGACATTTTGTGACTGGTTGATAAACCAGAAGGCTGGTATATTAAATCATCAGTCAGTTGATTACACCTGCGATCAACTAAGGCGTACCTCCCACAATGAAATAATTCAATAGTTGAAGGCTTTTAAGGGAGAAGAAAGACTCTTTCACTGCTTCTTCAGCCAGTGAGCCCTTCCTGTGGAGTTTGTCCAGACCCTTCATCAGAGCCTCCAGCTTCACAGCCTGCCCTATGGACTTTGGACTCTTCCATTCCCCCAGTTGTGTGAGACACCTTTATAAATCACATATTTACGATTCTCTCCTGCTGGTTCTATTCTCTACAGAACCCTGACTAACATATACCAATATATGCAAACTTCAAGCACCACAGAGGTCATCACACACTCAAGATAGATTCTCTTGAAGTGGGGGTGCACGGGTACCTCAGTGGTAGAATTGTCACCTGCCATGCGAGTAACCCAGATTCAATTCCTTATTTGACATGACTTGGCTTTTCCCACATGCCATCCTTCTCTAAAGTCAAATCCCTCTCTTTTCTTCACTGTCAAATTCCAACCCCTCTACAAGGACAAGCTCAAATACCCCCTCTTTCCTGAACTCTCTTCAAATCCACATCCTAACTGGACCCTCCTCTGAACCCTTGGGATGCTAACATTGCACCTCTAATGACACTAGTCATAGCTAGCATAGCTGATCAACCTCACTAGAGAGTAAGCACCTTGAGGACAGGATCTGGCCCATTTTATACAGAAAATGTATCTTGAAGATTCTCGATAGGTGCCAGGTAAACTGGATTAAACAACTCTAAACGTCCAGCAAGCATTTGGAAGTGACAATATGAAAAGTATACATCCCTGGAAGTGATTTAGAGCCACCTCTCCCAACAAACAGCCCAGTGTGGCCTCTTTAGAGATTGTCCTCTGTAGGGGCCATATAAATGCACCACTCAGACCTCCTTCAAGAGGAATGGCCATAGGGAGCATGGGTGGCTAGCCCCATCCCCCCATTGTCCCCCCGAATCCACCACTGCCTGTGCACTGAGGTCATGCTTCCTGGACAGCCTCCAGCCAATGACTGAGCACAGCAGGGGTCCTGCCCCCATCAGATGTAGGGTTCCTCTAATGAGTGACTTTGGCTCAGGACCCACTATATCAGCCGGCTCTAAACTTTCTCAGAAGCATGCTGCAGGCTGAGACCTTCCATCCTTTCTCCACTCCTTTCACCGGCCACAGATTTGCATCATGTCTGAAGGCTTTTCTTCTGGCCCACTTCTGCTCCTTCCCCTTTATCCTTCACAAGCATTTCCCCCAACAAATCTGTTGAATGTCTAACTTTGTCTTGGCATCTGCTTCTCAGAGGATCTGAACTAGCATTTCCTCCTAGCTGGAAATATGCACACAGATGACCAGCAAATAAGATTCATCTTCTCCATTCCCCCACTGAACAGTCTGGGAGGACCAATCATCTCCCTCCCAGACTCCAGCCCCCAACTCCATCTACTGCACTGAACTCATCTTCCCCCCTCAGCTCCTGCACCAGGACTGTGGGTCATGGTCTCTTCAGACCCTCCCTTAAGCCTGTTCCTAGAGTCACCTGCTTGGATGGACAGCTCTCCCCACCTGCACTTTGGTGAGCAGGACCAGACCTCCATAAGTCAGCCTCGGGGAACTTCTTTCCCTTAAGGTAGTTCAGGCTGGCTTCAATGAGTCACCATTAAAAGGACTTTCTCAGAAATCCCTACACAACACAATGACAGGAACCAGGGTGAGACAAGTCCACAGGTCCAAACAAGCACCAAACCCAGGATGGGCAGGGATATGTAGCAACTGCAAAAAAGGAGTCAGGAGTTCAGAACCAGGGGAAAGGGATCTGGAACGATCAGGCTAGATCAAACAGGAGAAAATGGGTTCATGAAAGATTGTCTCAGGAATAGTAGCCGAGGACTACTGTAGGTTCCAGTAAGAATGTCTCAGGGATGGGGCCAGACTGACTTAGAGGGCAAATGAATTGGATAATGAGTGGCCGTGCCCCACCACCCATGGCCCTCAGGTTGCTCAGGAAGGTTAAGTCCTCATTGGACCTTCCTCTGCCACATTTGCCCCATTTGCTCTGCAGAACTGCCAGGTCAGTGTCCTGCTTGCCCTTCTGTTCCTTGCCACCAGCTTCTCTCTGAGTACTCCCAGGTCCGGCAGAGGGCTGGACACCGACTCCCACAATTCTAGTCACCAGCTGGGTCAGTGCTGCCCTACTCCTTCCACCTGAGGAGCAGGACACCCCGTCCCACCAATGGGTGCCAGGTGAGCTGCATCTGGGCATTGAACCATCGCCTCCCCGACTACCTCCACACACCCACAGCCCCCCTCAACCTTCCTTACGAGGCTTTCTCCTCTCTCTAGCCCAAGCCTCTGAGACCCCTATAAGATCCCTGTGTGTGATCAGAAGCAAAAGATTTTCTCCCTATGGAACCCAGGCCCCATCTTCTGATGAGCAAGCAGGTTTTCTCTGGATCATCTTTTGGGGCTTCCCGACTTGGTACTTCATGATCCCCCAACCACCTGTTCCCAGGACCCTTTGTTCAACTACGGCACCTGTTTTCCCACTGTTGCCCTCACACTCTGGGAAAGGGGCCACAGGGCCAGGCCACATCACCCACCTCCTGGCCTCTGCTGCTACCCGGTTTCTCCTGGCCAGATATAAATGAGGACTTTGCCCTCTCCACCCTGCTCAGTTTCCACATCCCAGCCGCTGGGACGGTGACGGACCCCCTTCCCAGGTCCACAGAGCCGAGATGAAGGAAACCCTGCACGGCCACACCTACTCACAGTCAGCCCTAGCACACACTGACAACCAACTATCACATCGTCTCATTCACCTTCACACAGAGAACACACACCGACTCCCTCACATGCACGTTCTCGCACACACAACTTAACACATCCTGTCATATCTCAGAAATACTACTCTAACAGCTTATAATACAGGCTGTTCACACTGCTGACATACAAACTCTTATACAGGCCTTCTCAATCCTCTCCCCATATCCTTCTCCTCTCACCCCATCTCACTTCTCTGTCCCTCTTTGTCTCTCTCTCTCTCACACACACACACATGCACACACACTTATACACATACACAAATACACATAACAGGGATGCCTCCTGGCAAAGGGAGGAAATAGTGAGCTCAGTCTTCAAACCCAACTTCTCTCCTGTCACTGCCTTCAAGCAGCAGGCCCTCTGCTCATACCTGGCTGCCCAAAGCCCCTCTTTGCTGCTCCAGCACATGCAACCCAGCCCCTAAAGATGCCTCCTTTCTTCCAAGGCCCAAAGTGAGTATGTCCCAAATGATGCACACAACTGGCAATCTTCTCTAAGCACCAAATAATGTTCTCAGGTGACAGAGAAAATTAAGAATATCTATCAACTCTTGGGCTTAAACAGAGTTTAGCTGAGGGAGAGGCCAAGGGAGAAGGAGAATGTGAGGAAGGAAGCTGAGCCAGCAAAAGCAGCACTTTCTTCCTGAGGCACAGAGAAGGGGGAGGCTGAGCACATTTATAACTGAATAATTTCTGTGCCCCAACCCAAAACATATCTATCCCTCCCTATTAAGGGACCATTTACTTAGCCACTTTCCTCATCCTAAAATAATAACTAACACTGATGAGCCTGGCACAGCGATACATGCTTGGGCATATATTAACTCACTTAAAACTCACAACAACTTTCCATGGAAAATATTATTGTGATCACTGTTTTTGCAGATGAGAAAGCTAAGCATTTAGAAAATTAAAAGTAACCTGTCCAAGTTCACACAATAGGTCAGGAAGAGTTGGTACAAAACCAAGCTCACAGTATCACCCACCAGGCTCCACCACCTTCTGTGTCCTTCACTTTGAGGTTCAGACAAAACCCAAGGTCAAATCCTGGCCCCGTCATTGACTGTGTGACTCCAAGCAAGGTACTTAATCTCTTTCAACCTCCACTTTCACACTTGTAAAATGAGGACACAGCATCTGTTTTGCAGTGTAGTTGTAAGAATTACAAAGAGTTTCACCTTAGCACATTGCCTGGTCCATGGTAGGTCTTCAAAAAATGTCTCATCTCTACCTTCCTATAAAATTAAGGTAGTATCTTCAAAGACCACAAGGAGCCCATAAATTAACAGTCCAAGCTAGGAATGCCGAATTTGGAAAAGACCAGGACTGAAGCTTTATAAATGTAGTTTTTAAGATAAATACAAGTTAATGTTCTCCTTCCTACCACAGGGGTTAGCCATATGGAACTCATTTCCCTGAGAGGTGGTGCAGACGGAAACCATAAGTAAGTTCAAGTCGAGTTGAGATTGCTTGATGGATGACAGAGTCAGAAGGGGGCATTATGAGTGAGTAATAACACCTCCTGTTTGTCCCGCACTTTACAATTTACAAAGACTGGCCCACTGGTTATCTCGTTTGATCCTCACAGCCACCCTGGGGTGGGGGTGATGTGTCAGGGATGTCAGGATGATGTCACCTTCATCGGACAGATGAAAGAGCAGAGGCCCGCATGGGAACCATCCCCTACCCATGGGGACAGCTTAGGCATGAGGAGACCCAGGCAGGCTGACGGGGATCCCAGGACCCTTTCCAGAGAGACACAGGCACCCCAGTCCTGGAGACAGGAGAGGCAGGCACTTCTTGTTAACAATTGCAGTAGCTAATACTCATTTGCAGCAGCATCGGGCCAGGGTGAGGCAGGAGAGACACACCCAAGGCACACAAAATGTAAAGAGTCCCTCACTCTCAGGGTCCTATGAGTGCGGAGCGGCACCTCCATAAATTTTGCATCCCAGATACCTCACTCACCTCACCCTCGTGCAAGCCCCATCTACCAAGCCCTGCTCTAAAAACTTTATGCACATTAACTCACTTAATCTTCACAACAAACTACCAGGTAGATACCACATTATCTTCTTTCACACACATGGAAAACAAATGTACTCTTCCATAGACTTGGAAAGATAAGAGGTGCAGTAGACTGTGCCAGGTCACATAGTATAGCATAGGGGTAACTAGCATGGTCCTTCGAAAAGGTCAGAGAGACTTGGGGGAAGAGGAGCTAGCATCCAGTGTGCTCCTGCTGTAACCCCTGCAAATATACTTATTACACACGTTGTATACAGAAGGACAAGGAGGCTCAGAGAGGCTTGGTGACCCAGCCACAGCCATGAAGCAGGTGACTGGCAGAATTTGAAATCCAGATCATTCCTCTCCAGATTTCTCTCCTTCAAAGAGGAGCATGTTTGGATCCTTCCCCATCATTCAGAGCTCTCCTTTCATGAACCCCACAGAACTCGGTGTTGTGTCATACAGGATTTGGAAAAAATCGGAGACCTTCAGTTTTCCCATCTGTAAAGTGGAGATGACAGCTCCTGCCTATGGGAGGGTGGTCAAAATGACCTAAGGTACCTGCAAATGCTTAAAATTTGCAAGTTGTTTTGTTTTTGTTTGTTTGTTTGTTTTTCATTTCTGCCTGAGAACAGGCCTTTCCCATTAAGGCTAAAGCTTCGATTCCGGTCCAATCAAGCTGAGCAAACAGGGATGGGTCTTGCGCCTTCCCCAGCTGAAGCAGAGAGCTCTTCACTCAGGCCATGGCCAGAGCCAGCCAAGCACACTCCGGAAAAAGGATGCACGATGAATCCTCTCTCCAGTGGCTGATAATCTCTCCCAGACCTTTGCCTTCCTCCAGAGCCAAAGCACGGCCCAAGGTTTATTTTTAGAAATACAAATAATCTTCTCTTCCTTTTGTTTCCAGGGTGCAACAGTGTAAAGATGAGACCCCTTTGGCAATCTGAACATTTGACATTTTGGGAAGACCCCATACTTTGGGAGTTAGCAGTAGACCCAAGTGCTAGCTGGTAAGAAACTGTGTGATCCTCACCCACCTCCTTGGACCCTCTGTTTTTCTATCACAAAATGAAGCTCGTAATAGTACCTGCCTGTGCTGGCTTGAATCTGTTTTGTACCCCAGAAAAGACTATGTTCTTTTAATCCATTCTTGTGGGTACAAACCTATTGTGGGTGGGAACATTTGCTTAGGTTGTTTCCAAAGACAGGTGACCCCACCCATTCAAGGTGGGTCTTAATTCCCTTGCTGGAGTCCTTTACGAGAGGATAAAAGGCAGAGACATTTTAGAGACAGCTCAGAGAAGCTAAGAGAGAAACGCCCAGAGACATTTTGGAGAGAGGACCAGCAGATGTTGCATGTGCCTTCCCGTGTGACAGAGGAACCTGGATGCCAGCAGCATTTCCTGAGAGAAGACATCGTCCTCTTGATGCCTTAATTTGGACATTTTCATGCCTTAGAACTGTAAATTTGAAGACCCCAACCCATTTCTGGTATATTGCATTCTGGCAGCTGTAGCAAACAGAGACACTGCCTCACAGGCTTTATTTAAGAATTAAAACTTATTTAATTCGTAAAATGAGTTAAAGTCTTTAGCATTTTGCTATCCTAATTGTGGTCCTCAAACCAGCAGCATAGACATCATCTTTTAGAAATGCAGAATCTCAGGCTCACCCCAGACTTACTGAATCAGAATCTGCCTCATAACAAGATCCCCAAGTGTACATTAGAATGTAAGCAGCACTGCCCTAGTACCCTGCCCATCACATAGTAGGTGCTCAATAAATAGTAGCGATTATCACATCCTCAAATCATTTAAGAATAATGCAAGTGCCCAGATAACTAATGCCAGTCTGGGAGTAGAGAGGAAAAAATGATTATAACAGTTGGAGGGAATTAGACAAAGCATTTGACTTGGGCATCCCTCATTCATCCTTTGCTTTAATGATGTCCCTCCTTTCCTCAAATAAATGTTTAACCTTTGCACTTCACTATGTTCTGGCTTCTGTCCCAGAACCCTAGGGAGAAAGAGCTAAATAAAGTCATGATCCTTCACTCAAGTAGTTTACAGTCTAATCAAAAGTGATACGTAAACCAATAATTGCAACAACAAAAAAGTATTATGATAGCATGATGGAAGCCCCCAGCCTGCAAATGGGGGTAGACAGAGGATGGCTGTGAAGCTTGAAGAAAATGCTGAATGTAGACTGTTCTAGTTTGCTAGCTGCCAGAATGCAATATGCCAGAAATGGAATGGCTTTTAGAAAGGGGAATTTAATAAGTTTCTAGTTTACAGTTCTAAGGCCAAGAAAATGTCCCAATTAAAACAAGTCTATAGATATGTCCAATCTAAGGATCCAGGAAAATATACATTGGTTCAAGAAGGCCGATGAAGTTCAGCGTTTCTCTCTCAAGTGAGAAGGCACATGGCGAACACAGTCAGGGTTTCTCACGCATCTGGAAAAGCATGTGGCGAACACAGCATCATCTGCTAGCTTTCTCTCCTGGCTTCCTATTTCATGAAGCTCCCCGGGAGACATTTTCCTTCGCATCCCCAAAGGTCGCTGGCTGGTGGACTCTCTGCTTCTCATGGCTACATTATTCTGCTTTCCCAGAACCTCTCACATTCTCCAAAATGTTTCCTCTTTTATAGGACTCCAGTAAACTAATCAAGACCCACTGGAATGGGTGGAGACACGTCTCTACCTAATCCAGTTTAACAACCACTCTGGATTGATTCACATCTCCAGGGAGATGATCTAATTACAGATTCAAACATACAGTACTGAATAGGGATTAGAAGAAACAGCTGCCTTTACAAAATGGAATTAAGATTAAATCATGGCTTTCCTAGAGTACATACATCCTTTCAAACCAGCACGTAGACCTTCCCAGGGCAGAGAGAAGCATTTTCAACATTTCTCTGTTATTTCTGTCCTTCCTTCTCTGTCTCTCTCCCTGCTTCTCTCAGCATTTTGACATAGTTTTATACACTCACACACATACACTTGCAGATTCCACACTTGCAAATTCTCCTACTCACTAAAATTTATTTACAACCCAAAATCAATCCTCATGGGTTTCACGGTCATCCATGAATATGCACAGAGTGATGAGTAATTTGAATTGACAGCACACACATGCCCAGCTGAAGTCTGACAGGGCAACATGCTGTCTTCTTGTTTCAGCTCTATACCTATAGAGCTTTATACTATAAACTTTATACTATAAAATATTATATACTTTATACTAAACAAGCATCCTTTTTGCAACATATTTAGTGCCACGTTTTTCATGTTTTTGTGCTTTTGATGGCGATTTCAGTATTCCCAAATATAGTATTGAAGGGGGGTTGGCTAACATTCGTAAGTACAAGAAGGCTGTGACGAGCCTAATGGAGAAAATACATGCACTAGATAAGCTTCGTTCAGGCATGAGCTACAGTGCTGTTGGCCGTAAGTTCTATGTCAATGAATCAACAGTATATATTGAATAAGTTGTCTTTAAACAGAAACAACAAAACAGAGTTATGTATTGATCATTTGATGAAAGTGTTGGACCAGAGGCTTGCAGGAACCTAACCTTGTTTATCGTCTAGGAGAAATGGTTCAGTGTTGAATAATTCAGTTTTCAAAGCAACTTTATAGACCATAACTGCTGCAAATTATGAGTAGACTTTCTATATCATGTATTGATCTGTGTATTGCCTTTGTCAATTAATATTATCACATAAGAATCATCCTTTGTTTAACTGCTATGGTGAACATAGGATGGTGTCTTTATTTTTGTCTCCTGAGATCCCTTTAGAATGTATTCAATAAGGAAAAAAATTACATTCAACAGGGAAAATTCTTACCCTCTCTCTGGATGAAAAGTATGACAGTTCCCATGAATCTTCTGCCCATATTTATGTGATTTTTCTTCAAAGCCTTACAGTCTTTTAAAAGAAAAAGAAAAAGTCAATGTCAAGTCAATAATTAAAATTCCCATGTAATAAAGCCCCAAACTTCATTTAAAATGCCCCAGCTAGGGACCTGCTACAAGCATGAAAGTTGCTTCAGGGCAGGAGAGGGTAGAGGCAGGGAGTGGAAGAAGGACAGGTCCTTCTTCTCTCCTCCTCCACCTTACTTTCACATTTTCTCACCCTTTTGGCTAATTGTGTTTCCTGGCCCCACCAGCCTTGAGGAGAGAAGAACAAAAGGCCAGGTAAGAAAGGCGGGAAGGAATGTTCTTAATGGACTGACAATGTAATTCAACTCTCAGCTCAGCAATGTTTAAAGCTCATTCTTTAACAGTTTCATGGCTTCTCAGAGATGCCAAGGCTACAGTTCCTTTGACAAGAGTGATGATACATTCTCTGCCAGCTTGTCACTAACTACTTCTGCAGCTCCCAGGAATCCAGACATTTTCTCACCCTTTAGGCTAATTGTGCTTCCTGGTGCTCCAGCTCTTTCTACTGAGTCTGTTCCCCACTTAAACAGCTAGTCCAACAGCTACCTCTCACACATAGCCCACATTTAGTGCATAGGAACACTCTTACATCCTTTGCTCTGACAAAATCTGAAAATGTAGGTATCTTATCTATTGACATAAAGTCAATAGAAATTAGTTATTAAAGTAAATTGCAAAGAACTCCATCCTAGAGGTCTTTGTATTCATTAATCTAGTAACTATATGTGCCTCCCAATATTTATTCTCCTTTTCTTCCATAGTTACAGTACCCAAATTTTTAGGTGGGCATGCTTTTGTGTTTAATTTACGGTCTTTGAGATGTAAGTAAAGTGTTGTGTGAGAAATTCTAACAAGTCTCCTGAAAGTAAAAGTATGCACACTTCTTTGCTCCCTCATCCATCTTGTTGCTTGGAACACGGATTCGATGGCTGACACTCTAGCAGCCACCTTGAGCCATGAAGACAGGATCCTCACTCTAAGGACGGCAGAGCATAAAGCTGGAAAGAGCCTGTGACTGTTGAGTCACCAAACCAAATCTGGATTGCCTTCCTCCAGACTTAATTTATTGAGAGAAATTAATTTCAATCTGCCTTAAATCACTATTTGGGGTACTAAGGGTAATCTCAAATACAACGGGAGTTGTGGGGAAAGGAAATTGAGAGGAGATTGATAGACTCATTTGAGATAGAGGCTAAACTGAAGGTTAACCTAGTTAACCAGAAAGAGTATCTTTTTTAAGAAGATTTGAAGAACAATTTCCTAAAGTTTCATACCCCCTTGTAAGGTGAGATCAATGATCCAAAGCAAGAGAGTGATAATATTCATGGCAGCCTCAACAGGACATATCACCTTGGAAAAAACAAGGAGCAAGTGGTCAAGTTCTTCTCTTGAAATTTTCAAAGAATAATGTGTGTGAATGAGTCTGATTAAGCAAGATCTGGATTCAATAAGCCACGTTGATTCAGCACCTACTCTGGCTAAGTCTGTGCTTCATATTTTCAAAAATACCACCTCAGTTCGCACAACAGACAAGTCTATCAGTATGCATTAAGGTTTCAGAGGATCAACATAGAAGAGAGTAGAGACTGAGATAGAAACAAGAAGGAATGCTTTAGAAGTCTTCACTCATCCTCAGCCAGTGCTAAGGGTTTGATAGTCACCACGTGGAAGAGGACCAGTGTCCCTACATCTGGGCAAGCAGAGGTTAGAATCAACAGCCTTCACATCGGACTTTCTGAATTCAGATCTTGAGTCTACCATTTTCTAACTATACCACCTTAGCAAGATATTTCATTTATCTGCGACTTAATTTCCCCAGCCATGAAAAGGGATGACGATAGCACATATCTTTCTTTAGTGAAAAACACATTTAAAATTCTTAAAACAGCATCAGGCACAGAGAAAGTATCTGATATATTTGTTAGTATTGTATCAGAGTGACAATGTTTAACTCCTAGCAAAACTCAGATTGACCAAGAACATGTGGTTCCTTGGTTTTGTCCATAACTGCTTTTCTCCAAAAGAGTAGATTTTTGTATTTTTTCCAGTATTTTCTATTTTCAGAGAAGAAAGCATGGGGTCATTGTTTTCATTTACATTTGGGATGATTAGTAGTGAGGTTAGCTTTTTTTTTTTTTCATGTACTAATCAGAATATTTTTAGAAGATTTTCAGTAATGGCTAATCTTTGTCCTCTGGGAGAGGATCTGATTTTTGGAAATAGCCAAAAACCATTCAAAAGAAAACTCAATTAATTTAATATCTAATGAGGTTTGAACCTTAGTAAAACACAGTAATTTAAATGGTCCCTTCAAAGAATGTTTACTCTCAAAGGGGAAATAAAGACATCTCTGTCTTCCTGGCTCCTCTCCAAAATGACCTCTGGGTGTAAGGGGTGGGGAAGACTTTGAAGCAGGTCAAAAGTCATATTCCTCTAGTTACTTTGGCTCTTCTGGCCTGATATGGCTTTGAAATATGGGGCTGGTCCCTATCCCAACTGGTTGACTATTGCTTGCCCTATGTATTCAATATAGCAAAATTTGTATGTAGCAGGACTAACTTGTAGTCCAGACCCTCCTGAGCTGGTCAGAGTGGACTTCCTGGCTGGCTTTAGCCTCACACCAACTTTCCTTAACTCTGTAGACCACTCTGTGGCATCCAGACTGCCTCCCATTGCCAGGACTCCCATTTGGCCTGGCCCAGGTGACCCCCTGAGCAACCTTTGCTACAGAGCACCTTGACCCTGCCCAACCATGGCAGCACCGTTGGCAATGCTCCCCAGCCAAAATTCCACCATTTTCTGGGCCCATCTGTGCCTCACCAGAAACAAGAATGACCCAGGAGAGTTAAATCTTGAGGCATCCCTCTGTCTGACCACACCACACTCCTATTTGGATATGGTCACACCCTAGAATGACAGTCTATTCAGAAGAGTCTCCAATGGAGAAAAGAGACTACCCCCTCTACCTTAGCAATAGCCCTTCTTATCCATGGTGCCTCCCTGCTTTCAAAGCCAAATCTAGGAAAGCATGACAGCCTAGATTTATCTCTCACCTCCCCATCCCTCCTTTCTCTTTCTCTTTCTTTCTATCTCTCAGGGGCCCAAAAGTTCAGATTTTTTCTGTCTTATGTCCTCTTTTACTGCAGCCTCATGGAGATGATTTAGTGGAGAACATACTGAATGTGGAGAATTTTCTCTACACTTTGAAGAATTACATAAACTGGGCCAATTAGGCTATTGTTGAAAAGCTCATTGGGGGGGGGGGGAGGTGACTGAAGGAATTTAGAAAGTCTCTTTCAAAACAACACCTGGCTTGCAAGGTTATTTTCTTGCTGAATAATTCGATTTTACATGTCAGAAAAGGAATATTAACTTGTTCTTTCTTTTGCATTCCTTCTGTTACAAATCATAGTCTCTCCCCAGGACGATGGATGCCCCCAGCCACCAGAGGCAAAGGCCAAACAAAATAGAAGAACACATTAACAGTTGTCATTAAGCCATTATGATTAGCTATAATTAACATAATCCTTTTGTTTCTTCCTCTAAATTGGTTTAGAGGTTCTCAACTTTCTATTTGCCTAAGAGTTAGTGTGAATGAGTGGTCCTTGTTGGAATCCTGATTCAAACCAGTTGTAACAAGATACTTTTTAGACAATAAGGGAAACTTGGTGTTAGAGGATATTAATAAATTGTTAATTTTGTTGGGTGTGATAATAGCACTAGTTAGGTAAAAAAAAATTCAATGTAGAGTTAAATATTTAACGATCAGGAAGTCTGGGGGTTGCTTTTTAAAAACAGCAGCAAAATAAAAGGCAGGAAGATTCAATAGATGAAATAAATACAGCAAAGACTGATGGTTATTGAACGTAAGTAACAGCTACAGAGAGGTTTTTCATACGAAATTTGCTTTTGTGTATGCTAGAAATTTTCAAAATAAAAGGTCTTTAGAATGAATTAGTATAGAGAAATATAAACCACATATCACGTATGCTGTATTTTATGGTGCAGGGGCAATATATGCAATTTTCACTTTACAGGAATACATTGAAATCAGCCCTATGACTTTACCTATCTCACCATCTTTATGTCAGCACCAGGTCTTATCAGGTCCCAACATTGACAAATTTCAAAAAAGAAAATATTGTCTAGTTTTAATTTACACTTGGGAGATTTTAATGAAGTTAAGTTTCTTTTCATACATTTATTAGCCAACCATTTTTTAGAAGCTCTCTCATGATAGCCAATGTTTATCTTCTGAGAGTAGATTCAATTTTTAGGAATCACAAAAGCCAATCATCACCACGTGGTTCATAGCTAACTGGTAAATAAGTGGGCAATCAACAGAGAATAGTCAGACCTCGTTTTTGACCCCCAAATCTGAAAAAGGACTAGGTCTGATTTTGTTCAAAGCCTGACAAACAGCCTCTGAAGGCCCTGCTTAACAACAAGATGCAAGCATCTTCCACTATTGATGCCAGCTCTTAAAATGAGGGAACGACATCTCAGATTTGATGGACATAATGCCACTGAGATGATAGTAGCAATGCTGAT
This sequence comes from Myrmecophaga tridactyla, assembly GCA_004026745.1. NCBI lineage: Eukaryota > Metazoa > Chordata > Mammalia > Pilosa > Myrmecophagidae > Myrmecophaga > Myrmecophaga tridactyla. Next base: position 51,622 of record PVIY010015994.1, read on the forward strand.
GATAGCTATAATGTATTGCACCAACCATGTTCCAAGTACTTTATACATACTGTGCATCTCAAAATTTTCCAGAAAAGTGCCCTTAACAGAATGAACATATAAAACTGAAGATTGTGGGACTATAACCCAAAGCAGACTACAACAAGTACAATGTTCCTTTTGAGATCTTCTGTTTTATCTCTATAGCAAATGTGATTTGTACATGTTGTTCCATATAATAATAAAATAATAGCTAACATTTACTGAGCACTTTCAACAGGTGCTGTTTTACGTGTATTAATTCTTCAATCTTTATAGCATTCCTGTGAAACCCATGCTACTTTCCCTCTATTCTAAGGCAAGAAAAGTGAGATAGAAAGAGGTTAAGTAAATTATCTGAAGTGGCACAACCAGCAGGTGTCAGAGCCAGAATTTGGTGTCAGGAAATCTGCCTCCAGAGATCATGCCCTTAATCACCGTGATATATTTTCTCCATAGTATGTTCATGTTGTCTTTGAAAACAAAACAAAAACATCAACTGTATCTTCTGATTTACTGTGCATCCATAAAATATCCCAGCCATCCTGTGCTTTCTTGATTTCTTAATGATGTTATTATGCAATCAGTTACAACTTACCCTAGATGGAGAAGCACAAATTATTATTTCCAGTCCTTATAATAACGAAGAAATGTAAATATTATTTTCCTGTTTTAGAGCTTAATCAAAATCAGGGGTGACTCCTTTCTCTTAGTCAGACTCACTTTGATTCTTTATTAAAAAAAAAAAAGATGAAACATAAAGGGGAAGTTAGGCAACGTGTAGACATCCATTCAAAGGTTTATTCCACTCTCCTCCTTGGTCTTTATCAATGGTGATGCTGTACAACCTACAACCCTAGCTGCTTCTCAGGTCTTTGCAATAGAAAATGGCCCAGACCTTTCCTGCCCAAACTAATGTGGTTCTGTTGGAAAAAGAGGCAGAAACAAAAGGATTTAGCTGCAAGCCCCAGCCATGTTCCACAGGGATCAGCACAACTTCTGCAGAAGACAATTAGTAAATGGATACTG
>PVIY010015995.1:0-52558 GCA_004026745.1 Myrmecophaga tridactyla
TCTTTACAATGAGCCTTATTTGAACATTCTGTATTCCTTGATGATCAATTGCCTAATCTCTTCCTACTTTCTATCCCCTGATAATCTATGTACTTGAATTCAATTCTCAGTTTGCTTTTTAGAGTTAGTTTATATTAGTAAAACAATACATTATTTGTCCACTTTTTCTGGTTTATTTCACACAACATAATGTCTTCAAGGTTCATTCTCTTAGTTGCATGCCACATGGCATCATTCCTTTCTGCAGTCAGTCATTATTCTGCCATATGCATACACCATAGTTTGTTCTTTCATTCATCAGTCAATGTGCACAGAAGTTACCTCCATCCATTGCAAATCTGATTAATGCTACCATAAGCATCAACATTCAAATGCCTGTTCATGTCCTGCTTTCATTGCTTCCAAGTTGCAGGGTCATGTGACAATCCTATACTTAGTCTCCTATGGAATCACCATACTGCCTTCCAATGGCTGCACCATTCTACTTCCCTTAGGTATAATCACATACTTATCCTTCTGGTATAATCACTTAGTTATGATCACCACCAGAATCTATGTAAGAGCATTTCCAGTTCTTCCGCAAAGAGAGAAGAAGAGAAAAGCTAAAGCTAAAGAAAAAGAAAAGATACAAGAGTCTCATGCCTGTCCATTGTTTCCCCCTCATTATTGACATTTAGCTTTGATATATTGCCTTTGGTACAATTAAGGAAATAACACTACGATGTTACTGCTAACCATAGACCTTAGTTTGCATAATTGATTTTTTTTTCCATATGCAATTCCATGTTTAACACCTTACAATTGTGACTCCCTCAAATAACTTCCTTATGTTTGTACATTTAATCACCATCATTGTCCACTCTAGGTTTGGTTAAGTTATAAAGTCCCTATCTTTATTTTCTATCTTTCCTTCTGTTGTCATACATGCCCTTAGCCTTCCTCTTTCAAATTCACCTTCAGCTTTGTTCATTATACTTACAATATTGTGCAAATATCACATAGTATTATGCTATCCATTTCTAGATCTTTACAATCAATCTTGTTGAATGTTCTGTACTCCTTCAGCATCAAGTACCCAAACTCTACCCTCTATCACCTGACAACCTATGTTCTCAATTTTAGCTCTCAGTATTTGATCATTATACTTGGTTCATACATCATTTGTCCTTTAGTTTCTGGCTTATTTCATGCAGTGTAAGGTTCTCAAGGTTCAGCCATGTTGTTGCATGCTTCATTATTTTATTCTGGTTTACAGCTGCATAATATTCTATTGTAAGTATAGACCACTGTTTGTTTATGCATTTGTCCATTATTGGACATTTGGGGTGTTTCCATCTCCTGGCAATTGTGAATAAAGGTGTTATAAATATTGGTGTGCAAATGTCTGTTCATGTTACTGTTTTCAGTTCATCTGAATATATACCTAGTAATGGAATTGCTGGATCATATGGCATTTCTACATTTAGCTTCCTGAGGAACTGCCATACTGCCTTCCAAACTGCCAAACTGACTTACAAAGTGGTTGAATCCTTCTACATCCCCACCAATGGTGAATGAGTGTACCTATTTTGTTACATCTTCTCTAGAACATTGCTTGTTTTTTTCTCATAACGGCCATTCTAGTAGGTTTAAAATGATACCTCATTGTGATTCTGATTTGCATTTCCCTAATCATTAGTGAAGTTGAACATCTTTTCATATATTTTTAAGTGATTTGCATTTCCTCTTTGGAAAAATACCCATGTTTTTTGCCAATTTTTAATTGAATAATTTGTATTTTTTTCTTGTTGTTGAGTTGTAGGGTCTATTTGTATAATCTGGATATTAAACCCTTATCTGATATGTATTTTCCAAATACTGTCTCCCATTGCATAGGCTGCCTTTCTACCTTCCAGGCAAAGTCCTCTGATATACAAGTCTTCAGTTTTGAGGAGATTCCATTCATCTATTTCCTCTTTCATTGTTCCTGTGTTAGATATTAGGCCTAGGAAACCACTTCCTATCACAGGACCCTGAAGATATTTTCTTACATTTTCTTCTAAATGTTTTAGGGTCTTAGCACTAATCATTAGGTCTTTCATCCATTTTGAGTTAATTTTTGTATATGGTTTGAGATAAGAGTCCTCTTTCATTCATTTGGAAATGGATATCCTGTTCTTCAACCACCAATTGCTTAACTGCCTTATCAAAAATCAACTTCATAGAAGAGAGGCTCCACCTCTGAAACTCAATTCAATTCCTCTGGTCAGTACATTTGTCTTTATACCATTACCATTCTATTTTGATCAATGTAGTTTTACGATATGCTTTAAAGTCAAGTAGTATGAGACTTCCCACTTCATTCTTCTTAAGACATTTTTAGCTATTCAGAGCACCCTGCCCTTCCAAATAAAATTGATTAATGGTTTTCCTATTTATGCTAAGTAAGTTGGGATTTTAATTAGTATTGCATTGAATGTATATATCAATTTGGGTAGAACTGACACCTTAATTATATTTGGCCTTCTAATCCATGAATACAATATGTCCATCTGTGCCAATTTGAAGCTAGCAAGTACCTCAGAAAAGCCATGCCCTTTAATCTTCATTCAGTATTGCTGGGTGGAATCTTGTTGCTTGTTTTCATGGAGATATGACCTATCCAATTGTGGGTGGTAACTATTGATTAGATGGTTTCCATGGAGATGTATCTCCACCCATTCAAGATGGGATTGCTTACTAGAGTGACTGCAGGGAACCATTTTAGAAAAAGCTTTAGAGCCATCAGAACTGACAAAGCCCACAGAATGGACAGAGTCCCAGGGAAGCCATTGAAGAATCCTAGTGAGAAAACTAGCAGACATTGTCATGTGCCTCTTCAGTTGAAAGAGAGAACCTGAATATCGTTGGCCTTCTTTAATCATGGTATCTTTCCCTGGATGCCTTAGAGTGGACATTTTCATAGACTTGCATTAATTTGGACATTTTCACAGCCTTAGAACTGTAAACTTTCAACCTAATGAATTTCCCTTTTTAAAAGTAATTCCATTTCTGATATATCACATTCTAGCAGCTTGTAAACCAGAACACCTACACTTTATTTAGGTCTTCTTTTATTTCTTTTAGTAAATTTCTGTGTATATGTCTTTTATGACCTTGGTTACATTTATTCCTAAATATTTGATTCTATTTTTGCTATTGTAATGGAATTTTTTTTTTATTTCTTCCTCAAATTGTTCATTGCTGCTATATAGAAGCACAACTGATTGAATCATGTATCCTGCCATGTTGCTGAATACATCTGTTAGCTCTAGTGGCTTTGTTGTAGATTTTTTAAAAGACTTTTCTACAAATAGTATCATGTCATCTGCAAACAGTGAAAGTTTTACTTCTTCCTTTCCATTTTGGAGATTTTGTTTATTTTTCCTTGCCTAATTTCTCTAGCTAGAAATCCAGTACAATGCTGAATAACAAAAGTAACATTGGACACCCTTGTCTTGTTCTTTACCATAGAGAGGTTTTCAGTCTTTCTCCATTAAGTATGATATGAAGCTGTGGGTTTTTCATATATTCGCTGTATCATGTGGAAGAAGTTTTCTTCTATTTCTACCCTTTGTAATGTTTTCATCAATAAAGGATGCTGAAATTTGTCAAATGCCCTTTGTGCATAAATCAAAATGATCTTGTGGTTTTTCCTCTTTAATTTACTGATGTGGATTATTACATTAATTGATTTTCTTGTGTTGAACCAGCCTTGCAAACTGGAACAAAACCCACTTGCTCATGTTATATAATTGCTTTAATGTACTGCTGAACTCACTTTGCAAGTATTCATTAAAAAGTTTAGTCTATAATTTTATTTCTTATAGTATCTTTACCTACTTTTGGTATTATGATGATATTAGTTTCATAGATATGTTAGGCCCTTTCCCTCCTCTTCAGTGTTTTTGAAGAGTTTGAGCAAGATTGGTACTAATTCTTTCTTGAATTCTTGTAGAATTCACAGGTGAAGCCCTCTGGTACTGGACTTTTGTTTTTGTTTTTGTTTTGTAACTGATTCAATCTCTTTATGTGTGATTGGTTTGCTGAGGTCTTCTATTTCTTCTCGAGTCAATGCTAGTAGTTCATGCTTGTCTAGGAATTTGTCCTAGATACATTCTAAATTGTCTAGTTTGTTAGTTTTAGGTGTTCACAGTATCCTCTCCTTTTCTCTTCTTTTTCTGAAGGGTCAGTAGTTATGTCCTTCTCCATTTCTGATTTTATTTATTTGCATCCTTTTTTTTCTTTGTCAACCTAGCTAAGGGTCCATTGATTTTGTTGATTTCCTTAAAGAACCACCTTCTTGTTTTGTTAGTTCTCTCTATTATTTTCTTGTTCTCAATTTTATTTATTTATGCTCTAATCCTTTTTATTTATTTCTTTCCATATGCTTTGGGGTTAGTTTGCTGTTCTTATTTAGTTCTTCCAGGTGAGAGGTTAATTCCTCAATTTTTTGCTCTTTCTTCTTTTTTATTATATGCATTTAAGGCAATAAACTTTCCTGTCAGCACTGTCTTTGTTGCATCTTAGAAGTTTTAATTTCTCCTGCAATTTCTTCCATAAGCCACTAGGTTTTAAGAGTGTGCATCTAACTTCCATATATTTGTGAATTCTCCCAACTTCTGTATATTATTGATTTCCAACTTCATTCCAATGTGATCTGAGAAAGTGCTTTGTATAATTTTGATATTTTAAAATTTATTTAGACCTGCTTTGTGCTACAACATGTGGTCCATCCTGGGGAAAGGTCTTTGCACTCTCGAGAAAAAGGTATCTCCTGATATTGCTCAGTGGGATATTCTGTAAGTATCTGTGAAGTTTAGTTCATTTATTGTATTATTCAAGATCTTTGTTTCCTTATTGGTCATCTGTCTAGACGTTCTATCCATTGATGAGAGTGGAATATCAAAGACTCCAACTGTCTATTTCTCCCTTCTGTTTTGTCAGTGTTTGCCTGATGTATTTTGGGGCACTCTAGCTTGGTGCATAGTTATTTATGATTGTTATGTCTTCCTGATGAATTTTCCATTTTATTAATACACAGTTTCCTTCTTTATCTCTTTTATTTGCTTGTGTTTTAAGTCTAATTTGTCTGATAAAAGAATAACTATCCCCACTGTTTTCTGGTTCTTGTTTGCATGTAATATCTTTTCCCCAATCGTTTACTTTCAAATCTGTTTTGTTCTTGGCTCTAAAGTGAGATAGACCCCATATAGATGGAACCTGTTTTTGTGTTTTTTAATCCATTCTACCAATTTATGCCTTTTGACTGGGAGTTTAATTCATTAACTTTTTTTTTGTTTTTTCTTTGTTTTGTTTTTAAGATTTTTATTGTTAAATACAACATATATACAAAAACAAAGAAAAAAGAAAAAGCAGTAAGTTTTAAAGTACACTCCACTATGTTGGCTCAGAACAGACCTCATAGTCTGGCATGGGTTACCAGTTCCACAGTTACATGTCTCCCTTTCTAGCTGCTCCAAAACATCAGAGGTCAACAGAAGTATCAATAGGTGACTCAGTAGTCATACCCATTTGCCAAATCCCATCTTCCCTGCTACAACTCCTCCACCTTCTCTGAATACTCTCCCCCTCCATAGGGGTCTTCAGCCATGCAGGTTCCAATTTTTTCATGCTGAAGATAGATGCCAACAAAATGAAGCAGGGGAATGGAACTAGTCAATATTCCCAGAGAGTCTGGCCCCTCTAGGTTCCAGAGTCCATCTAGCCCAGGAACCCTCTGGAGACAATGGGTTTCAGGATAGTAAAACTTAGTGCGCTAATCTATTTTAGAGTCTCAGCGAGGGCCGTAGGTGTTCCCCAGGTTAACAGGCATGATACTGGTTGGGTTTGGCAAACCATGGCAATGAGCAATATCTAGCTGAAGCCTGCATAATAGCAACATCCAGAATAGCCACTTGATTGCATTTGAACTCTCTTGGATAGAGATATCTTGTTTTGTTATTTTTCTTATCCCTCCCCCAGTCCAAAAGGCATTATCTACCCCATGGTGCTAGGGCCAAACCCATCCTTGGGAATCATGTCCCATTGTGTCAAGGAGACTTTCATCTCAGAATATCATATCCCCCATAGAGGGGAGGGTAATTAATCTGTTGATATTTAATGCTATTATTCTAAAGGCAGTACTTTCTTCAACCATTTTGTCTTTGAATTTTATTTGTTTTATTTTTTTTATTCTTTTCTTTCTATTTTTACCCTATTTGTTACCCTAACTGCTAATCTTCATACATACACTTTTCTCCAAATATCTTTCTTCTATCTTTTCTTATCTGCTTATTGTACTCCCTTTAGTACGTCTTGTAGAGTCGGTCTCTTGTTCACAAACTCTCTTGGTGTGTTTGTCTGAAAATATTTTAAACTCTCCCTCATTTATGAAGGATAGTTTTGCCTGATATAGAATTCTTGAATGACGTTTGTCTCTTTCAGTATCATATAAACAAATAAGTATATATGTCTATAATACCATGGCCTTCTCACCTCCATGGTTTCGATTGAAAGAGATGTACTTAGTCTTATTGACCTTCCCTTGTAATCATGGATCACCTCCCTCTTGCTGCTTTCAAGATTCTCTCTTTGTCTCTGTCATTTGACAATCTGATTAATAAGTATTTTGGAAAGTTTAGTAGTTTTCTCAGTTTGCTTTCAGCTTGTAGGAGGTTGGAGACCCAGAGACCTTTTTTCATTATAAACTTTCTCTATCCAATTTTGTCCAAAAATATAATATATTTCATAATTCACTTCAAAAGATGAAGCTCATGCAAACTAATCTCTCTGAGACAACTTTAGTCTGCAAACTGGTATGCTTCAGAATCATAGAAGTTTCATAAGTTGGATCAGAGAGTCTTTGTACACCACCTTAAATCTTTTTGGGTTCTTGGCAAAATGTCATAAAGACATTTGATTATGGGAATTACTGGCTGTACAATTAATGTGATCATTTCCCAGAGACCATTTCTATTTTTGAAAACTTTTTATGGCTTGTGAAACTGAAATTGATAAATAATTTGTTTGTTTGTTTTTTCCCAACTCATTAAGCTGTGGTTTGGAATTTTTTCCTTTAAATTCTGCTTAAAAAGTGATCTCTACTTTCATTGCTTGATCAGTTTCAATCTTTATCTTATACATATATAAAACAAGCACAAAAACAATAAAAAGCAAGGAGGCACTTTTGACACCTTCATTGAAATATTTTTAATCAAATCTACAAGTTCACAAGTTTAGTAAACAATTATCTTCCAAATCCCCACAAGTGACAATCTTGCTGATTGCTTGTCTGTATAAAATAAGCCTCTCATTTTCAGTTGCTTCCAATAGCAATGTCCTCAATGTTTTCATCCAAATATCATGTCTGGTCTCTGTCTGCCATCACTAGTTTAAGTGTGTATGGATCAGTCATACCTTTAACTGAAAAAAATCTATTTAAGACAAAATATGAATTTTGGATAATAAAGGTAGTGGGGAGGAAAGTGTAGTAATAGTAGGGAATACTTCCCCCCGCCCCACCCCCCACACACAGAGTCACACATGCAAAAGAATATCATCTGTGATGTTTTGAGGTGGGAAAGGATGAAGAATGTTTGAGAAATCCAGGATGGTTCGTTAGTTGGAGAGTGGCATAAGATAAGACAAAGCCTGGCTTATAAATAATTTTAAAGGTCAAATTAGCTCCCCACAAATATATGTATTCTACTTGGATAAAAACATCCACCTATTTGTGTTTTTCCTTGTGTTGTGTTTTAGGCAATGGAAATATAGTTATATCTGAATTAGAGCAAATCCTCGGTATCTCTCCCGATTAATTAACAATTTGCTGATTCTCATGGTTTGGTTTCTGAATAACCCTGTAATGGAATATATCCAAATAATAAAAGGGTAAAGCTTCATTAAACGAGCAAATGCCAAAGCAGATTATTTGTAAAAACAGAAAAGGGGAAGGGGGGATGAAATATCTATTGACCATTCATTTTATTGTAATTTCATTCAGAATTTTTAAAATCTTCTATGAATACCTTAATCATCGTATAGTTAAAGCCATACAATTTAAAAATGATCATTTAAAATCCAGATGCAACTCCTATTGATTCTCTATCCAATCTGTCCACTGTAATTTTCTGGAATGATTGAAATGTTCTCGACACCTGTGTTGTCAAAAATATTAGCTGCTATCCACATTTGACTGTTAAGCACTCAAAATGGGACTAGTGTGACTAACAGAATTTAAAATTTTATTCAATATTAATCAACTAAAATTTATATTTAAGTGGTTACATATGTTTGGTGGCTGCATATTGGACAGTGGCAGTCCTAGCCCAAATATTCTCATTAAGTTTGTGAGACACTGGGAATTAGTCAATACTCCCAGAGAAACTGACATATTCCAGGTATGTCAGTTTAAGTTAACTGCTAAGTTTAGAACATAATTTTCCTCTGTATAGTCCATCAACTCACTGGAGAAGCTGGACATTGGTCATTTAGTCTAACCTGAGTTTAAGTCAGTTATGGAAACTGGGCATTGATTATTCAAAGGATCTAGAAAGGTAAACACAACAGATGCAGTCTGTACCAGTTAGTTACTGCTGCATATAAAGCAACCCAAACAACAATCCTTTATTATTAGCCAAGTAATTGCAATGCAGTTGATCTAAGTTGATCTAGGTTGGAGACAGTTTGATTCTGCATTTCTTTTACCCACATCCTGGGACAATGAAGCTAGATTGGAATGTTCTTTGGTTATGACACAGGCATAAGAAGACAAACAGAAAAACATGCAGGTTCCTAAGACTTATGCTGAGAAAGCACACAGTGTCTTTTGCCCATTTATCACTTGCCAAATCTAGTCACAGGACTTAGCCCAGAGACAAGGGAAGGTTGAGTATACTCCAGCTATGATGGTAGAGAACAGGTGTAAGTTCAGAGAGGGGTAAAGAATTGGAACCCCTATTGCAATATATCACAAAAACCTTTACTTAAGAAGCCTTCATGGTCAAAGTTAAGAAAACTGAATTCAATCATCAAATGCAAGGGAAAGATAGAACACGGAAAGAAAGGCAGAATCAATAAATTACACTGGGAAATGAACAGGAAGTGAAACAAATACAGTTATTGTGAAAGAATTCACATGGAAGAGTAACAAGTTGGGCATTCATAATGTCAGGGAAGGACTAATATAATTTAATGGCATTCTATTTGGGGAAGATGGAAAAGCACTTGATTAGGAGTGATCTTCTGCTTGGGTTCAGTTTATCATCAATACATATATGGAAAAATTCAGTGTTATTTTATTGACAGATTGCCTTAGATCACTTCTGTTTTAGCTTGTTTTGCAAAATTAAAAAAATCAGAGAATATTTTTATTTTATAATGTGGAAAAGCAGCTAAAATTGAGGCCTTTGAGGATCATACGTATTTCAAATCTTTATGAATTAGGTGGCATAGCATATTTGCGTAAGACTTATTTATGATGCTTCCTTACACCTATGTTTGTTTTTCATTAAACATATAAGATCCCCTAAACTACCTAAATCCCAATGTGCTGCAGGCTGCATTCCAAAATTTCATTTTTATTTATGATGTGCACAGTGGGAAAGCCTGATCCTTAAGGAAGTGTTTAATTCAATTGTTGGTGAAACAGAGAACACTATTTCTCCAAACCTACTCTCTCTTTTCTATTGCTGAAAACTCATTGTTGTTTTCTCCAAAATCAGTATTAATTACACATTATTAATATACACAAAAATATCAGTATTTTTCAGAGTCTTAAACAACTTTAAGAATAATGTGGATTGTTTTCAAGACCATTGTTTGTTCGTTTTTAAGATTTATTTTTCTTAAGAAAAATTGTAATTGTCTAAATTGCCTTAATATCTCTTCTCTCTTTGTAGACTATGCTCTATGTTTGCTTCTAGGAGTTTAGTAGGTAAAATGTTTTTATATTCACTTTAGAACTTGAGAAGGATAGTGATAGGAAAGAGGAAAACTGCCTCCATAGCCATTCATCCATTGTTTCTAGAATACCCCAAGGTAAACCCGGAAGCTTGGATCTGTTTCGGAGATAAGTCATGTTAGTGCCACATACATATTCCCCATTTAAGAGAAACTTCCTTTAACTCTAACCCCTGTTCAGCACTTTGTGAAGTAATTAGGCAATAAAATCTTGACCCGACAAGGTTGATACTAAATCTCTCAATTTGTCTCTTGATAATTTTAACTTGGAAATGAAAGTAAATTACCTGTCAGTTCATAGGGAAATTTTGAACAGAAATGATGCTCTAAAATAGTGCATAAGATGGCAGTGGCATGAGGGGCTATCCATAAAAAGCAGTTATGTACAATTAAACTAACTGAACCCATGAAGTGAAAAGAAGAATATATGGGATGGAGGTAGTCGGTGATTACAAAAGAAGTAGAAACGTAGTGACAAGCAGTGAGAAAGAAGGTGAGAGACAGAGACAGAGACAGAGAGAGACAGAGATTGATTTAGAGGGAGAGAGAGAGCACCTAACACATCGTAATTACAAAAGATAAAAAAAAAAAAAATCTTACTGCTGAAGACAACAGGATAACCTGTAACCAAGACCCAGTCTTTGTAACTGTGGTGAATTTTTCCAGTATCTGAATTGTTGCAGTTCTTAACAGAGGTGACTGAGTGAACATTCCAGCGTAAACAAGAAAGTTTGGACACCTTTTTACTTTAATAAAGCCTCCTTGCTTGAAGCAGCCTGAGCTGATATAAACCCATGAGTTCATAGAAACATGCCAAAGAATCCACCCTAATTAGGAGATAAGGGGGCTGCTATATCCACTTTGCTAAATATCATGAAAGCATGAAAATGAATTTAGACAATTCAATATACTAGACATTGACAAACCGTTATGTCAACACTGCACTGTGATGTAGTTACTACTATGTGGACTTTAATAGTAAAGTTCAGGGAGGTTAAATAAACTTCCCATGCTCACAGAGCTATTAAATGCTAGAGTTGGAAGCAACTCTACTTTCTCTCATTCTAATTACTAGGTTCTTCTTAAATCTATTAAATAAATGTATAAGCTATGTGCTGAAGAATATATATGCTATATAATAATGAAAGATACTATATCACTTAGAATGATTATCTATGATTGTAGGTAATTAAATGTGAAGTGACTTTGAGGAGATTCAAAGCAAATTCAGGTACAGTGCCATTTACCAAGGGTAGAGTAATCTCATCATCTATTTACAGCACTGTTCTTTTCAGTGTAAATAAGCATAGGAGCTGAGGATCATCACCTACGTATAGTCTGTAAATCCAGATAAAAGGACAGAGTTGTCACTTTGATCTTAACAGAAGACAGAAATGTCATGCTGTTCAGCATCTATTTCCTCATTGGATAAAATGTCACTTCATCTATGGACACAATCTATTTATTGTCTGTGTAATCCACAGAGGATATGGAACCTAAAATTTCCTTGGGGTGATATAATTAAATGCTTACTTAAGAATACATCATATAAATTTATGATGTTAATAATTATCTCTTTTTTTTGGAATATACTTCGTGGGCACCTAAAGCATTTAAGGAAAAGTCTTTTTTCCTGAAAAAGCATGCAAACCTTTACAAGTTTTCACTTAGTTTAACAAATATTGGCATTTTGACATGAACTTTTTTGGTACCCCAAGAGGGTAGTAGAAAAATATGTTTGTGTGCTCATATACAGTGGGCATACAAATCTAATTTGCATTGAATTAAACATTATATCAGCACTAGGCTGATAAGTTTGATGTGTTTACAATTTTAATAGATATCACCTAAGGTTTGATTCACTAGATTTGATGTGGAATACATAATATGCTCTGAAAAATTTGAGTGTTTGAAAACATCAATCCTGAAAATCATGTGTCCATTCTACAGCAGAAAATTGATTTGACAGATTTTCCACTAGCCTTGGGCTTCACAACTAAAGATGAATTATATTTAACAGCATTTTAAACATTGTTACATGATTCAAGTAATTTTTAAAATACAATTGGCTGGAGTTTGAATATATAATTTATAGAGAAAGGTCCAGATGAAATAATAAGTTGCATTTAACCTATTCATTAAGTGAATGAGGCAGGTACAAATGGATTTAGCAATTTGAGATGGGAATTTTTAGAAGAGTAAGTATGTCTAGCAATTGATTTTTGTTGATTTTATAATTTATTTCTCCCTCCTTCTTTTTTCCATCCGAAATCTCACTCTGCTCAATGGATAGCCCCAAGGAATGACATGACATTTTCAGCCCTTTGGTAAAGTTGGTCCCTGTCTTCCTTGCAACTACAGATGTCCAGTTGAACACTTCTAGTTCTAATCCAGTGTGCAAGGACAGGGATGTTTGTGTGACTCAGGTAGTAAGAAATCCTTCTCATAAAAACATAAAACAGGAAACCAAAGGAGGAGAAAGATTTTTATCTATGTACTTTTTTTTCAGTTTGGGACATTAGTTTGTGAGGATCCAAGCATAGCTTATCCTACAATTATCATGGGATCTATTTCCTTGACAGTGTAATCCAAAGCAAGGGACAACAGAATGATATGCCAGAGCAGGGACTGGGAATTGCACAGGGAAACTAACAATTGGACAAGTCAAATTCATCTGATTTCCTCACATGTTCAATGAAGAAATTAAAGTAGCTCCTTAATCCATGTTTCAAGGAAAACAAAAGAGTGAATAGCTTAAGATAGATGTAGCAAGGGAAAAAAGATGATTGCGTAATAGTTTTACACATGAAATTTACCACAAATACCTTGTGACCACTTTGAATTTAACCTCAATATTTGTGATGAAAAATACAATCTATGGTCAGGAGATCCTTTATGTTTGTTCAAATATTATTAAAGGAAAATAGGAATCTAAATGAGTGGGATAGTTTCTAAGAACATCTTTAACAAAATAAACCAAAATAGCATAAATAAATCAAAATTCACTAGCAACCAGGATTATAATTTAACTGAAAACTATCTTAACAAGCATTTCAGCTTTTGAAGCTATAATAATAACATGCAATTTTCAGTTTAATATCACCTTGATATAATTACCCTGAGCATGAAAAAGAAACATCCTAATTTAACCTCAAAAAAGAAAAATTCCTAATATAACATATCCTGATCGATGAAAAACCCTTACATAAAATAATTTGCTATTTGAGCAATGTGATCCTAAAGTAGAGCTTTGATTTATTTATTCCTGGAGTTTTCTAATTATTTCCATACCCTATATTTCCTCTTATAGAATTAAATTTGATATGCTTTGAGGACCAAATCTCATTTAACTTCTCTCTGATTGTACTGTATTTCAATAGGATTGATAACTTTAATTGTATTTATATAAAAAGAAAATTTTCTCCAGTATCAGAAGTTTTTCTCTAGTATCAGAAATGTGCACGAAGATGATCCTGATTTGAAAAAAAAATTTCTAAAATGCGTTTTCCTATAAATAGAACATACAATATGGAATTTATAATATTAAACAATTATAAAGCAATTTCCTGAAAACTTACTCCAAATTGTCTTGAGTATCTGGTTAGAACTTAATCTGTATATATGGACTTAATTTCCCCTACTAAATCTCAGAAGATAATACATAAGGAAGACATTTTCTATTATTAGAATTTATTCCAAACACTTATCTGGACACTTTTCTTGACAAAGAAACCTAAGCTATATAATAAGCTCCTTTCGTCTCAGGCAAACTTGAATTTTTTGTCCTTCTTACATGTACCATGAAAAATTGTTCACTAAATCTGTTTTCTTTTCTGCTATAAAAGCCTCACCTCCCAATGTTCTGGAAAAATAATACTTCAGATCATTTCATTATATATACATTCATCCTATTATCCCCATCCTAGGAGCAAATAATGGAAATCTTGAAGACTAAATAGTGGGGTGTTGTATGCGTCATGATTTGTGAGATGGGACTGAACCATTTCTTTCGGACACTTAAAAGAAAATAAATTGCAACTTCAGGAATTAGAGATATTCTCATTTCAGATACTGTAGTAAAATGGTTAAAACTTATTCTTTTGGCAACCGCATTAAAAAACACAAATCATATTTCTATTTTTCAATGTATAATAACTAAGTACAAGTTTTATCCCAATTTCTTAACTTTTAATTATGAACCATTCTTTTGTTGTCTGGATTTTTTAGCATGTGTGCACTCCCATGCATGTGTGTGGATGTTGGTTTGTGTGCAACTTGGGAGAAGGGAGCATTCATACATAAAATATTTCACTAGACCTTATGGGTTTCAAAATATCCTTCCTTTTCTTTCACCTCAAAAGCAATTTAGCTGCAAAGAGAATTCTGAGGCCACTCTTTTGTCTCCAAATTTCAATTCTTCTCTAAATCTTTTTATGTAAGATTGGTGGGCAGCCTATATCATATTCATGGGTTGTAGAGGGGCATTGTTCTTGCTCTCATTTCTATGGCTTTCCTGTGTGGGTGCCTGTCGAATGGTTTATTTTGCCTTAGATTTGGCAATGTGATCAATATATGCTTCAAATTCTATCCTTCGTTAATGCAATTTGTGTCCTAGAACTGCCTCAATTTAGGCTGAGCTGAGAAAGAACTGAGCTGAGCTACCTGGGACTGTGGGTAGCCAATTAAAACAATTAAAACCAAAATGGAAACAACATTAAAGCCATTAATCAATTATTGCAATGGTATAAACAAGAAATTGACCTGGAAGAAAAGCACTGGCTCCTTTGTGCTCCATTTTTCCACATGGAGTGGCACCCCTGGCTAAGGCTAAGGAGGATCAGTGCAGACATAGGGTATGTCTCACTGCAGAGGCAGTCCTTAGCAAAAAGATCCTGCCAATTTATGGGTGTGGTGGCTAAGCCACTAGGAGAGGAAAAGTACTAACTACTGAGACAGAATGGAGAAAACTGTCTTCAAGGATTCCTCCTCTCCCATTCCCAACCCCTAAAGGAGGGGTCAGAAGAGGTGACTGAGGAAGGTCTCAGCTGTGTGTACGAGCATGACTTGCCAGGGGAGCCTTAGACCTTGTCTTTATCTTCCTTCAGAGACTGTGATGCACCAGTTTTGCACCAACACTGATGTGGGGAGGGCAAGCCCGCCAGGGAAAGCTTTTGTAATTGCCTATGGTCAAGTCTGAAAAATCACACATAGGATTTCGGCTAGGACCTGAGTCTGAGAGAACAAGTTATGACACTTTAATTGCAAATGAAATTTACTTTTCATTTAACAAAACTCTCATTTTACTGTGGCATGTTATACTTATTTTTATTCAATATAGTCTGTTCTCTAATTATCTGATATCATAAAACCAAATATTATACTTAATTAATTTATTTCTGTGGTTTCATTTTTGTGTATTTTAGGATTTCTTAAATCTCATTTATTTAAAAGCAAACAAAAACTTGTGTGTCATTAACTTGAAGTGGAAGAAAACAAATTTAAGCTATTTCCCAAATAGTTTAAGAATATTAAAATTTCACACAATTATAGAGTTTTTAAATGTGATTTTCCTATTTACTTAATATTCACAATTAGGGCCAATGATCTATGAATTGTTAGCTCTTTACATAGTGACCACGGGACATTCACGCTATGTTGTGATACTTGTGACATCAATTATGACTTTAAAGGATATAGACTATTTTGTAAAAATGTAATCAAAACTCTACTTTAAATGTTAGAGAGAGCTTGGATAATTTCTTTAAATAGTGGAGTATGATATTTTTCAATCTTAGAACATTCATTTACCTGCAAGAAGAGTTTCAATTTTTTTTTACCATAACTTTGCTTGAGAGAAATATAAAATAAGAATTCTTCTTAAAAGGCAAAGTAAACACTCAAATCCTGATGTAAGTGCACAAATCCAGGGCATGTAGTAGTTACAATCATCGAGATATTTAAAGCCTAAGTATTGATTTTGTTCTACAAATTCACTGTATCCTAGCTAATGATAAAGTTCAGTTTTTGTGAAGCTATATAAAGGGAACTCTCCAGTAATACCCTGCCAACCTCCTGCAGAGAAACATGTTGGAGAGCAACAAGTGCCAATACACCTTGACTTAAATAGAGCTTACCTTGACCTTGGCATTTCAGTTTCAATAGTAAGAGAAGCACTCAGCCATTTCAAAATCATTTGTGTGGATATGGTGTGACTTAATGGAAAGCAACAAATGCGTTAAAAATGTTGATAGCTATTCTGGAAGCTTCTTTTTTCCCTGAAATGCGTAGAATAAAAGGTCTTTTAACAATGAACTCATAAAGTAAGTTGGACATTCGAGAGTGAAGAAAACATGTTGGAAGGATGATTGCTGAGCGGCTCAGAACCTTATCCTTGGGAAACTAGGTGCAAGGTAGACAAGTCACCACAGCCTGACGTCTACCAACTAAAGTAGTTAAATTCTCTGCCTTTAAAAACACAAGATTGCATGTGAGATAAACTTTAGAATGGTAACATATTTCCAAACTATTTTTGTGGACTTTGCACTTATACTTTTGGAAAAAAAATATGAAATAACTGGGACTTCGGAAAATTAACAAAGTAACATATTCTTAGTTTTCTAATGTTTGCTGCAAAATATAATCGTCATAAGATAAATTAATTAGCTGTTTGATTATGTTGCTTTAGAGGATGGTCTTAATTAGATCAAAAACTAAGAGAAAGGAAAATGAATTGAGTGTGTTACTGTTTGAGAATTAGAAGTAAGATTTTTCGATGAATATATTCAGTAGAATGAAGAGTTGTAAAAGTCAGCATGATAGAAAGTCAAGAACTATGCCATTGCATTTTTCAACTGTTTCATGACCATAGTGTATTTGTGTACCAGATCAGAGGAGTGAAAAGATGTGAGGCATTACAGTTTACTTTTCACATTAATATTCAGTGATGTTTAAGTGTGTGGTATGTGTTTAGTATTTGATGTCTTCTGTTTTGTAGGCTATTAAGGCTCTGCAAGAATGGTGATTTTCCTTTGTAAAAACCAATAATGTCAAATTTACTTTATCACCACGTTGTTTGGGAAGTGTTTATCAGTTAGCAGTCAACTTAGGTCTGAATAAGTGCCATGAAATTTAAAAAAATATATTCATTCATGTATGCGACAAATATTCATTAAGGGCTCATATGTTCTTAAGTTCATTAAAACAATTGTTAATAAATTCAAACATGTTTATATTCTGTATGAATTATCAAAGCCTGTTTTTGTGCAAAAGTACACTATGAATTGCCAAGTGGGACCAAGCCTTCATGCTTTTTTCAAAGTGGATCTCTATCAACCAATTTGTTGCATATTACAAATATGGAAAGTCTTATAGATGCATTAATCTCTGCAACAAATCTAAGGAGTAGGTGGTATTATCATCTCATCATTTTCAGGAAGTGATTTAATTTAGAGAGATTAATTTGCCCAAGTTCATTCTTATATTAGTAAGTAACAGTATTGGGACTTACACTCTGGTCCTTCAATGTCACATCTGGTATGTGTCCCACTGCACAATGCTCTACGGATATAGTAGATATCTTTAAGTAGATATCTTAAAATATCTACTGCATTAAGACAGCTATAAGAGTGGAGACTGCTATTTTCAGCTTAAAGGAGGCATAACTGGTACAGCAAGGTTAGTATTGATTCTAAACACATGTACATTACAGCAGTGTTTTGGAGCTTTCGAATATTTCAATATTGATCTATTTCTCCCCAGTCTTACAGAATTGATATGCCAAGCATACACGCATTCAATACCAGCTGAGAGTGGGCGCCTATGTCATCGGCATCACATTTTCTTTATTTTATTATAACCTCAGTTCCTATTCCTCTCCACCTAATTATCTGCAATCTGATCATGTCAATCTGTGTGATGCACAGTGTTATCTGAAAGGTTTAGACATGAATTCTTATGTTCTGGTCAACAGACAAATGATATTCATTTCACAACCCTCCCCTGATCAATTAGAAAAGAGAGGAATGGACACACAATGAAATCACTCATCTTTTAGGAAATCTTCCTAGACAAATGCTATATGGACTCCCTTTCTCCATGGTGAACTAACTTATTTATAAGAACATCTTTGACAGGATTGTTCTTGTCTATTCTGCCCATATCTAAAATAACAATTGAAGAGGGTATCTTATTTGGTGGGGCAGTGCTTTTACACCGAACTCCCTTTTAGTTCACATTTCCAGGTGAACTAAAAGGTACCTGAGGTATGAAACAATCACTGGCTTTGAAGTTAGATTTCTTGTCTCTGGGCAATCTGGTTTTCTCAAACACCCTGGAAGCTTCCAATTTATATGCTTCCATTCAGCAACATGTGAAAGAAATTATAATCAACAATCTCACCTGGACTTATACATAAGCCTGGATGACTCTTCTCTTTAATTCACTGACATCTATACTCATTTTAATGGCAGCTACCTTGATGTCATCTGAAATAATAGGTTGGGTGAACAGACCATATACACAATCCGATCTTTGCAGCTAGGCATGTCACCATTTTTGTCCAAGAACATTTATGGGTAGACTCTATAATCTTATTGACTGTTGTTCAGTGTAGAGAAATAGTTGACTTTTATAACCATAAGACTCCAAGTTTGTGTGTTCTCAGACAATTTAGAATGCAGCTGGAATCCAAGGAAGCCTCAATAGCAGAGATGCATGTCCTCTGTCTTTGTTCTGATTTATTAATCTGCTCTGAATCAGCTTGCTAAAAGCAGCAAGGGATTAAAAATAAATACCAACATTTTGACTTTCCTAAAAATTGTGTAAATATTTTTGTTTGCCTTCCATGTTAATTCAGTGAAAGTGAGGGTAGCAGACATCTCAAAATCTTTCAGTTCACTTTCAATCCCAATTTTGATTATTAGTTCAGAAAGGTAATTGAGCAATGTTAAACATGTTCGTTGTTAAAACAAACTAGCTATTGATTCTTTCTGACAAAATTTTCCTGATATAAATGGCTAGCCAAGGGCAGGAAAGTTGTTCTGCTTTAAGAGGTTGCCCATGAATCCTGGTTCATTTCATCTTGTGACTCCATCATCTCCCAGGGCTGTGTTATCATGGCCAGAGCAGAAACTGGCCCTCTGGCCTTGGAGCTGAATTCCAGTTCTATGGAAAGAGGCATAAAGCAAAAAAGAAAATGAGCTTGTCTTTGAAAGACTTAACCAATACGATGCAAATATCACTTCTACCCATCTCCATTATCTGAACCCGTTGGCTTCAAGACTGTACCCAGATGCAAAGACATCTGGCATCTGGAGTTGAGCAATCATTGTTTTGCTAAGATTCTAAAAGTATAGATTTCCTTTACAAAATGTACAAAGGGGAGAATTCATGCTGGAGTAGGTGGCAGAATTGGCTATTTCTACCATATATGATGGGCACTATGGGTCACTTGTGCTTCCTCTGCTATAAATAACTGTCCACATTCTATCCAATTTTATGTGACGTCCATGCTTTCTTCCTTAGTGATTTGTTGGTCACACACCCATACACATATGCAAATATATAATTCTATATTATATATGTAACAATATATAAACACACAACTTAATCTTTATATAGTATCCATATTCCAAATAACGCTTCCATATTTGAAAGTGAGCATCTTTAATACATAGTCTTTTATATGAGATGTTCTTGATTTTAATGGAACTGATTCTTTTTTAAATTATACTTCATAATTGACATTTATGTTTTGTTTAAGAAATCCTTTCCTACTCTGTCACAAACATAGTCTACACAACATTTTAAAATGTAAAATGTTGCCTCTCACAATTTTTCACAAGTGGAAAAGTTTAATGTACAGCAACGTGTTAGAAATCTCATTTTTGTTTCTATGTGGATAAAAATTTTCCACCAGCAGCATCTTTTTAGTTTTCTATGCAATGTCCTTTTTGCCAAAATAAGATAACTTATTTTTTAAATTTCTTACAGGTTAGTATTTTTTCTATCTTAGTTCCAAGAAGTCTATAATTATTCTTGATAACTTAGGCCAAATACTGCCATATCAAATTTTTTTAGTCACCATGACTATTTGTGACACAGTCTCCTTTCATAAAATTTCTAGGAAATTTGTGGATTTTGACATACATAGAAGCCACAAATATGTGAAGATAATTTGTATATTGATTCATTGAACCTACCATTTCATAGCAATGATATATTTGTTCATTTATTTCACGCTTTTTGAGTAGCTTCCATAAAGTCTTTTTTTTTTTTTTTACATGGGCAGGCACCAGGAATCGAACCCGGGTCCTCTGGCATGGCAGGCAAGAGTTCTTGCCTGCTGAGCCACTGTGGCCTGCCCGCTTCCCATAAAGTTTTATCAATGTCAACATATTCTGATAAATGTATTCCTATATATGTGTATTTATTTTTTAGTCCTTAAAAATTATTTTAGAAAAACTGATGCAAATATTTAGAAATTTAAACTAATATTATTATATTTTACCCTTGGAAATTTCCAAAATACTAGGTGTCCTTGTAATATATTGAAATATCCATTTTTGTAATTCATGAAAATTTTTCACTCATTTTAGTAGGAGGAATGATTATAGGTCTTATTCTGCCATACTACTGCCTGTTTTTAACACTGCTATTGAAACACATTCCAAAGCATGATGACTCTAAATTTTGAAATAAAATATCCCCCTTATTGGGGGGAAAAACAATCATACTTTGATATTCTAGGTGTCTTTTGAATTTTCAATTGACTTTTTTTTTTTTTTTTAATATGGGCAGGCACTGGGAATCGAACCCAGGTCCTCTGGCATGGTAGGCAAGCATTCTTCCCTGCTCAGCCACCGTGGCCCGCCCTTTTTTTTAACTTTTCAAATTCTATAGTATAACATATATACAAAGCAAAGAAACGAAAAAGCAATAGTTTTCAAAGAACTCTTCAACAAATATTACAGGACAGATCCCAGAGTTTGTCATGGGCTACCATATGATCCTCTTATATTATTCCTTCTAGGTTTAAATATTTTTCATCATCACAATCAAATTTTTCCTTCTTTATTTTGTGAAAACTAACATATTTTAAAAAGCTATAAATTTCAAAAGATGGCATCACAATTAGTTGTAGAACAAATTTCAGATTTTGACATGGGTTACAATTCCAAAATTTTAGGTTTATACATCTAGCTGTTATAAAATACTGGAGACTAAAAAAGACATCAATTTAATGATTCATCATATATATTTAATTGTTAAATCCTATCTTCTCTGTATAACTTCACCAGTTTTTGATCTTTCCATCCCTCTATTTAGGGGTGTTCTAAAACTTTTCATTTTGGAAGGGTCTGTCAATAATACGGGGCTTATTTTGCCTCACCAATTGTCCCACATGTTCATTCACATCATTGCATGCCTCACGACTTTGTTCCTTTTTGTGGCAGCGCAAAAAAAGTATACATAAGTATACACCATCTTTCACCAATCTGCCTCTCAGTCAGTGCAGCCTTCAGCCACCTGCATTCATCGGAAATCATGTACAGGGCCCAAAGTCCACAGTCCATCAATGTTCTCAATTTTAGATAATTTCATTGTTCCCAAGACAAAGAAAATCAATAAACACACCCTCGCTGAGTAGGAAATCTAAACCTCCTCTTAACTCTTGTCCCTCCCCCCATTATTTACCTCTGCTGTTGCTGTGGTAGTGCTGATGGTTTCCTTTTGAACATAGCTCATAGCATGCAATAGCAGTTTTCCCCCTGTACCTTGTATTTAAACACTCTTTGTACAAGAATCATATCTCTGAAGTAATTCTTGCAAGAACTCATTCATATTTCTAGTGTTAATCAATGGGACACATAGGTCTATACAACCACTTTCAATCTTGTTCATCTTCAATAAGGTAATATTATAGACCCACTAGAGAACCACATTCACTCCTATCTAGTCCCTTACATTGGAGTTCAAACTCATTAGCTAACAGTTTACCCATCTGTAGTTTCTATATATCTCTAAGTCCCCTATATTCTGTATTATAAACCTCAGATTATACTTTTATGCTTGTCATAAGAGTGGAATCATACAGTATCCATCCTTTCATGTCTGGCTAATTTCACTCATATTACGTCCTCAAGTCTCATCCATATTGTCATTTGCTTCAGGATGTCATTTTGTCTTACTGCTGCATAATATTCCATCAAGTGTATCTACCACATTTTGTTGATCCACTCATCTGTTGATGGACATTTGTTTTGTTTCTATCTTTTGGTGATTATGAATAACGCTGCTATGAACGTTGGTGTGCAAGTATCTGTTTGTGTCATTGCTTTCAGCCCTTCTGGGTATATACCAACTAGTGCTATTGCTGGGTCATAGGGCAAATCTATATTTAGTTTCCTAAGGACCACCAAACAGTCTTCCATAGTGGCTGCACCATTATACATTCTGACCAGCAGTGCATGCGTATCCCAGTTTCTCTATATCCTCGCCACTATTTATAGTTTCCTGTTTGCTTAATAGCAGCCATTCTTATAGGTGTGAGCTGGTATCTCATTGCAGTCTTGATCTGCATTTCCCTTATAGCCAATGAAAATGAGCATCTCTTCATGTGCTTTTGAGCCATCTGTATTTGCTCTTCAGAAAAATTCCTATTCATATCTTTGATCTATTTTATAATTAGGTTGTTTGTCCTTTTGTTGTTGAGTTGTATGATTTATTGGTATATACAGGAAATCAAACCTGTGTCCAATATGTGATTTCCAAATATTTTCTCCCATTGATTTGGCTGCCTCTTCATATTTTTGTCAATCTTCTGAGGTGCAGAAGCATTTGATTTTGAGGTGTTCTCATTTGTCTATTTTTTCTTTTGTTGCTTGTGCTTTAGATGTAAAGATTAGAGAGGTTACTTCCTTTTACTAAATCTTGAAGATGTTTCCCTACTAGAAGCTTTATGGTGCGTTTTCTTATATTTAGGTGTTTGATCCACTTTGAGTTAATTTTTGTGTAGGGTATAAGATAGGGATCCTCTTTCATTCTCTTGGCTATTGATACCGAGTTCTTCCATGCCAAATTATTGAAAAGACTATTTTGTCCCAGTTCTGAGGACTTGGGGAACTTTTGAAAAATAAGTTGACCATAGATTTGGTGGTCTATTTCTGCACTCTCGATTCAATTCCATTGGTCAATGCTTCCACCTTTGTGCCAGTATCATGCTGTTTTGACCATTGTGGCTTTATAATACATTTTAAAGCCAGGGAGTGTTAATCCTCCCACTTTCTTCTTCTTTTTTAGGATGCTTTTAGCCATTTGGTTCTCTTTCCCTTCCAGACGAATTTGGTAATTAGCTTTTCCAAATCTTCAAAGTAGGTTGTTAGAATTTTGATTGGTACTGTGTTGAATCTGTAAATCAATTTGGGGAGAATTGACACCTTAACTATACTTAGCCTTCTTATCCATGAGCAGGGAATCTCTTTCCATCTATTTAGATCTCCTTTGATTTCTTTAACAATGTTATCCGGTTTTCTGTGTATAAGTCCTTTATGTCCCTAGCTAAGTTCATTACTAAATATTTGATTATTTTAGTTGCTGTTTTGAATGAATTTTTTTCCTTAACTGACTCCTCAGCTTAGTCATTGCTTGCATAGAGAAAGGTTACTGATTTTTGCACATTAATTTTATATAATACCACCTTGCTGAATTTGTTTATTAGTTCAAGTAAGTTTCCTGTAGATTTCTCAGGCTCTTCTGAGTACAGTATCATGTCATCTACATATAATGAGAGATTTACTTCTTCTTTTCCAATTTGGATGCCTTTTATTTCATTGTCCTGCCTGATTGCTCTAGCTAGAACTTCTAGCACAATGTTGATCAATAGTGGTGACAGTGGGCATCCTTATCTTGTTCCTGATCTTAGGGGGAAAGCTTTCAGTCTCTCTCCATTGAGTATGATGCTATCAGTTTTCTGTATATTCTCTTTATCATTCTGAGGTATTTAACTTTGATTCCTGTCTTTTAGAGTGTTTTTATCAGAAAAGGATGCTGAATTTTGTCAAATGCTTTTTCAACATCAATTGAGATGATCATGTGATTTTTGCTTTTGATTTATTAATGTACTGTATTACATTAATCAATTGTCTAGTGTTGAACCATCCTTGCATTTCTAGTATAAACCCCACTTGGTTATGGTGTATAATTCTTTAATGTGTTGTTGGATTCTATTTGCTAATATTTTATTGAGAATTTTTGCATCTTTGACCATTAGGGAGATTGGTATGTAGTTTTCTTTTCATATGGCATCTTTACCCAGTTTTGGTATTAAAATGATATTAGTTTCTATTCTAGTTTGCCAGCTGCTGGAATGCAACACACCAGAGATGGATTGGCTTTTAATAAAAGGGGATTTATTTTATTAGTTATTCAGAGGAAAGGCAGCTAACTTTCCACTGAGGTTCTTTCTTACGTGGAAGGCACAGGATGATCTCTGCTGGTCTTCTCTCCAGGCCCCTGGGTTCCAACAACTTTCCCCAGGGTGATTTCTTTCTGCATCTCCAAAGGCCTGGGCTGAGCTGCGAGTGCTGAGATGAGGAATGCCGAGCTGCTTAGGCTGTGCTGTGTTGCGCTCTCTCATTTAAGCACCAGCCAATTAAGTCAAATGTCACTCATTGCAGCAGACACGCCTCCTAGCCGACTGTAGATGTAATTATCAACAGATGAGGTTCACGTACTGTTGGCTTATATCCGCAGCAACAAGACTAGGTATGCTCACCTGGCCAAGTTGACAACTGAATCTAACTAACACAGTTTCATTAAATGAATTAGGTAAAGTTCCTTTTTCCTCAATTTTTTGGAAAAGTTTGAGCAGTATTGGTGTTAGTTCTTTTTGGAATGTTTGATAAAATTCCTCTGTGAATCCATCTGGCCCTGGACTTTTCTTTGTAGTAAGATTTTTATGACTGATTGAATCTCTTTTCTTGTGATTGGGTTGTTGAGACTTACATTCCTTCCTGAGTCAGTGTAGCTTGTTTGTGTGTCTCCAGGAATTTGTCCATTTCCTCTAAGCTGTCTAGTTTGTTCTCATATAGTTGTTCATAGTATCCTGTTATGATTTCTTGTAGTTCTTCAGAATCTGTGTAAATTAAGCAGATAACCAGAAAGTATTGGCAAAGTCTCCTGAGGGAGGGGAGAAGGAATATGGAACTATTAAACCATATCATTAGGGAATCCCCTGATACTGTGTCAAACTTTAGGGACACCCAAATCAATAGGCCACGCCCTTGATCACGAGGCTTACTCTTGTGAAGCTTATGTAGGTAGTGGAGAAGCTTAGACTACCTAGGCATGCCTAAGAGTTGCTTCTGGAGGAATTCTTTCATTGCGCATATGTGGCCTCACCTTCTCTAAGCCCAACTCTGCAAGTGAAATCATTGCCCTCCCCCTTCATGGGACATGGCATCCAGAGGTGAAAGTCTCCCTGGCACTGTGGGAGATGACTCCCAGGGATGAATCCAAACCTGCAAACAACAATTTTATTTATTGTTTCAAATTCTTCTTTGTGCTCTTCTTCTACAACCCATCTTTTAACTTGTTTCTCCAAAACATTATAATCATTCTAGTTTGGGAAATTTTAATCAATTTTTTCTTATTGAGTTTGTCATATGGCAGAATAAATAGATTGATTTTCAAATATTCATCAGCCTTGCTTAAATATCAAACAAACAAACAAGGAACAAAAAACTATAGGAAAACCAAACAAAGTAAATAAAAAGAAAAAAAAAACTAAATAAAGTGGAAAAATTGGAATATGAAACAAAATCTTAAATAAAGCTAGTTATATGAAAATATTGATTAATGAATCAATCTAACAAAAAAAGGGAAGATACATACATGAATAATAAGGGGGCATTACAGAAAAGCCTTATGCTCATAAATTTGGTAACAGATTCAATGGACTAATGCCTTGAACGACACAAAGTACCTAAACTCACTCAAGAAGATGTAGATAATTTGAATAGTCCAATATCTATTACAGAAGTTGAATTCATAGTTAATATTTTTTAAATAGAAGACACACATGTCCAGATGATTTAATTAGTGTATTCTACAAAACATTTATAAAGGAATCCTATCAATTCTACACTATCTCTGCAAGAAAACAGAAAAAATTGAAGACATTATAAGATAACAGAACTACAGAACAATACCTTTCATGATAAAAAATCCTCAAGAATATATGACCAAATTGAAACCGGTAATATAAAAATTGAAATAAGTCATACCACATGAGGTTTATCCTAGGAATACATGACTGGCACAACATTCAAATATCAATCAATGTAGAGCAAAATATGATCAGATTAAATTTTTTAAAATCCTGATAATATCAATAGATGCAGAAAAACATTAAATTAAATTCAGCAGTCATTCATGGTATATATCTTTAGAAAACTAGGAATACATGGGAACATTTTTAACCTAATAGGCTGTCTATGAAAATATACAACTTACATCATACTTAATTGTGAGAGACTGAATGTCTTCCCCTTAATATCAGGAACAAGGCACGATTTCTATTCAAGATTATATTGGAAGACTTAACCCATGCAATAAGGAGTAAAATAAGAGCTATGCAGATTAGAAATAAAAATGACTCTATTCATAGACAACAGGACTGTTTATGCAAAAGATACTTAAACACCTACCAAAGGGAAAACAAATTATCTCCTAGTACTAATATGTATGCTTAGAAAAGTTATAGGACACAAAGTCACAGTACAAGAGTTAATTATATTCTTAAATACCTATAATTATCGGTATATATTTTGACAATAAAATTTGACAATAAAAACACCATTTCCAAGAGGAACAAAAAAAGAGAGAAGTGATTAAGAATATATTTAATGAACTATGTGCAGGAACTTATGAGGAAAGCTACAAAGCATTGAAAAAATAAAAAGTTAAGGGGAGAGAGATACTATATTAATGGATTAAAAGAATTTACATTGTTAAAGATTTCAGTTGTCCTCAATATGATCTATAAAGGTAATGCAATCCAAACCAAAGTCTCAGCAAGCATTTTATAAATATTATATGTGGTGATTCTAAAATTTATATGGAAATACAGAGAAACAAGACTAGCCAAAAGAACTCTGAGAAAGAAGCTTAAAAGAATAAAGTTGGAGAATTCACATTACCTCATTTCAAACCTTACTGTAAAAAATACAGTAATCATGATGGTAAAAGGATAGAAAATACATAGATCAAAATTCCAAACTTTTGCAACATGAAAAAGAATGTTAAGAAAATGAGGACAAGCTGGCAAGTCACAGATGAAAATATTTGCAAATCCTATACCTGATGAATGACCTGCATCCAGAATGTGTAAAGAACTATTAAAACTCTGCAATAAGCAACAAAAAATACACAACGAAAATGGGAAAATGATAAGGTCAGACACTTCACCAAAAAAGTTTTAAGGGTAGCAAATAAAAAGAACAAAAGATACTCAAATGAAAATTGAAGTCTTATACTTATAGCAGAGTATACATATTGGAATGGCTAAGATAAAAATAAAATATATACAATTTATAAATCCTGGTGAAGATTCAGAGCAACAGGAAATCTTATTCATTGGAAGTGAGACTGCAAAATTGTGCTGCCAATTTCAGAATTTGACAGATCATTATAAAGATAATGTATCACCCTGCGATCATACTCCTAGATATTTAATAAAAATGTATTGAAGCTTTGTTCACACCAAGACCTGTAATAACTTTTATAGAAGCTCTATCTATAATTTCAAAATCTGAGGGCAACCAAGATGTCCTTAACCAGGCAGAATATTTAAACATACTGTGCTACATCTATACAATGGAATATTAATTAACTATAAAAATATTAAGTATTGATACATGCAAAAACTCATTCTCCTAAGTGAAAGGAGACAGACCTGGCTCCATTTATATGACATTCTGGAAAGACAAAACTTTACAAACAGAAACAGATCAGTCACTACCAGGGATTGCAGGTAAGGAGAGTGGTTAACTAAGTAGAGGATTACATGGGTCTTTAGAGGGTAAATTAAACTGTTATGTATGGAGTTGAGTAGGTAGAGATGTGATTCTATGTATCTGTCAAAACTAATAAAATTGATAATGAGTGAAATTTAATAATTGAGCATTTAATAATGAGCAAATTGAATAAAAATTAATCAGGTTGGCAAGGGATCCAAGGGTTTAAATAAAATGCTATACATAAATGCATTCATATTACCAATATATGACAATCACACTTAAGGCCATGAGGAAAAAAAAACTGACTTTTGTAACTTATCAAGTAACTTCAGGTTGCCTAAATAACGTCATCAAGTGCTGATTCTTGTTTCCTTAATAGTTCAGTTCTCAGTTTATATCTTTCTTGTCATGTTTCAGTTTAAGCAGCAAAGAGAAAACAGGCAGTATCTACACAATTTACTTGGAAATGTCCTATATGTCCAAGTTCATCACTTAAAAGTTCCACTTTCAATCTAATTAAAGTTTTTTGAGAGAAGGAAATGCACTTCATATACCAATTTATTAAATTTGGGGGAGTATAGAAAAGCAAGTAATATACTGCATTGTTAAAAAAAGAATATAAAAAATAAAAAAATAAGAATATGGTACATCCTGGCACTTATATTTTCTCTATCAAAGAACATAATGCAGGAATAGTAGATTCATTTTAAATAGCTCCAATCCTTTCTACCTCTCTCTAAGCATCGAGTAATTTCAATAATATAGGAAAGTAAAATAATATGTATACGGATTGTAAATGAAGAAATAAAACTGCCCTTGCTTGAAGATGTCATGATTGTCTATGTAGCATATCTGCCCTAATTGAGAATATAATATTTGTAGAATCAATAAGCAATTATAGCATGATCACAGGGTATAAAGTTAATATTAAAATGTTAATTGCTATCTTGTATACTGGCAATGAACAACTGGAATTTGAAAATAAAAATAAAGTAGCATTTACAATAGCACTGAAGAGAAATACTTAGATACAAATCTATAAAATACATACAGAATTCATAGGTGGAAAAAATACAAAACCCTGATGAAGAAAATAAGAAACAGCTAAATAAATGGAGAGGGATTCTACCATTATGGATTAATAACTCAATATTGTTAAGATTTCAATTATTTCCAACTTGATCTATGGATTCACTGAAATCACAAAAAGCATCCTAACAATGTATTTTTTGACATATCAACAGCTAAATTCTAATGTTTATATGGAAAGTTAAAAGACCTAGAATAGTTGACACAATACTAATATGAGACATGTTGGGTAGATGGACATTACCAAGTTGAAATATTACCATTAAGCTACTATAATAAAGAGAATTAGTCCTTTCAATAAATTGTGCTAGACTGCTGTCTGTTCATATGAAAAAAAAACATATACAAACACACCTAACCTTTCACAAAAATTAACTCAAAATGGTTTATACACCTAAACAGAAAATGCAATACTATAAAACTACCAGTAAAAAAGTGCAGGACAGAATCTATGTGACTTTGGGTTTCACAATGTGTTTTCAGATACAATACCAAAAGCACAATCAATGAAAGAAAAAAAAGATAAATTGTAAAACCTTCTACACTGGAAAGTCATTAACAGAATGAAAAGACGAGCCATTGAATGATACAAAATATTTATCTGAGAAGAAACTTGTATCCAAAATATACAAAGAACACTTAAAACTCAAAATTAGGAAACAAACGACCCTATTTTAAAACTGGGTAAATTATCTGAATAGACACTTTACCAATTAAGAGATATAAATGGCAAATAAGCATCTGAAAAGATCCTCAATATTATTCATAATTAGGGAATTATAAATTAAGACACCAATTAAATACAACCACACATCTATGTATATGACTAAAATTAAAAAAAATGCATTTAAAATGCTGATGAGGTTGCAGAGAAACAGGAACTTTCATTCAATGCTGGTGGGAATGTAAAATGGAACAACCAGTTTGGAAGATAATTTGGCAGTTTATTAAAGAGCTAAACATAGTCTTCCCAGTCTTGCTTCTAAGAATATACCCAAATGATTTTAAAATCTATGTCCCTAAAAAAAGCTGCGAACAAATGATTTTAACATCTTCGTCTGTAATCGCCAAAATTTAGTAGCAACAAAATGTCCTTGAATAGGTGAATGGATACAAAAACTATGTTACACCCATAAAATGGAATATTATTCAATGATAAAAAGAAATGAGCTATCAAGCCATGAGATGACATCAAAGAGACTTAAATGCATATTGCTAAATGAAAGATGCCAGTCTGCAAATGTTACATACTTTATGATGCCAATAATATGACATTCTGTAAAAGACAAAAACTATAGAATAAAAAGATCAGTAGTTGCCTGAGGTTTGGATAAGAAGAGGGATTACTAGATAAAGTTCAGGGTATGTACGGGGAGTGAAACTATCTCTGTACTGTAATAGTGGAAATAGGACATTATTCATTTGTCACAATACATAGAACTTAACAGCATGAAGAGTAAAACTTAATGTATGCAACGAAAAAAAAATCATTTGGGAGGTCAGAGTATCTCAGGGAGGAGTTCAGTCTGTGGCAAGAGAAGCTAACTGGATTACAAATGTATGAAAGAGCCTTAGTAAATGGAGTGGGGTGTGGGAGCAGGTACTGACCTGAGAAACTATGGGAATGAATGGGGTATATAACACTAAAGTAAAAACAGAATTGCACATAAGGACACTGCATGAGCTAATAGTACTTTTTCCATGGGGGTACAGATTAGTGATTCTGGTACTGCTTACATGCATACAGGAATTGAGTAATGAAGTAAATGGCTAGAAGGTGTTGACACCCCCCTGTTAAAGTAGGAATTTACATGTAAGCAAGTGGAGAAGACTAGGATGACCCATATGATAACATATTAGAGTTGGAGTAAAAACTCACAGTTAGCTTAATATAGATATAATCTGTTACATATAAAAATAAAGTATTTAGGCCATAATATGGGTTATGGCCTAAAAGAACTGAAAGAACTGCCACCCCAGTGCAATAAGCATACATAGAGCACAGATATTGTTTTCTGAAACTATTCTCCAATAAAAGGAACCAGTAGAAAAAAATTAGCCATTTTTCTAAATGGCTGTTATAGGAAAATATACAAGATGAGCCTGGGACATCTTGTAAAGTGTCAAAAAATAAGGAATTTAAAAGAAATGGTTTCATTAATTAATTGGAGTGCATGGAATGGACACAAGAACCTCTGAAAGAGCTAACAATGGCCAAAGCTGAAATGATTTGAGCAAGAAAATAAAAGTATTATTGGATTGCAATCCAGAAAGTATGAAATAAATATTCATAAGTTCATTTTCATATAAATAATTTAATAAATAAATATTTTCCACAAGAAGACAAAAATCTTCCATGCAGAGAAATTTCATATAACTTGTGTTGTTGTTCCTACTTCAAGGAGGGGGAGCAAGATTCCCTACTTCTTAAAGGTGGTCTGCTCATAGAAATTGTGCAGCAATTCATGGCACCCCAGGAAAGCCATGTCCTTTAATCCTCATTCACTATTGCTGGCCTGGAGCTTTTTGATTGTTCCCATGGAGATGTAACCCACCCAACTGTGGGTGGTTACTTTTGATTAGATGGCTTCCATGGAATTATGACTCCACCCATTCCAGGTGGGTCTTGATTAGTTTATTGGAATTCTTTAAAAGATGAAACACTTTGGAGAAAGTCCCTTTGAGGGCCCACACAGCCAGAGACCTTTGGAGATGAAGAAGGAAAACACCCCTGGGGGAGCTTCATGAAACAAGGAGACTGGATAGAAAGCTAGCAGACATCACCATGTTCACATATGCCTTTCTGGTTGAGAAAGAAACCCTGAGCTTCACTGGCCTTTCTTGAGTGACAGTAACCTCTTGTTGGTGCAGTAATTTGGATATTTTTATAGACATGCTTAAATTGGGACATTTCCTTCACCTTAGAACTGTAAACTAGCAACTTATTAAATTCCCCTTTTAAAAAAGCTATTCTTTTTCTGGTATATTGCATTCTGGCAGCTTGTAAACTAGAACAGATTTTGATACCTGAGAGGTGGGGTATTGCTGCAGTTTGCAAATACTAAACATGTTGGAACAGCTTTTTAAGTGGATGAGGGGAAGATTTTGGAAGAATTGTGAGGAGCTCGATAGAGAAGGCCTAGAATACTTTGAAGAGACTGTTGGTAGAAATGTGGACTCTAAAGATACCTCTGACAAGGCTCTAGATGGATATGAGGTGTGTGTTTTTGCAAATTGGAAGAAGGTGATCCTTATTTTAAAATAGCAGATAATCTGGCAAAATTGACTAGTGGCTTTGGCTGGAAGGCATATTTTAAAAGCCATGAATGTAAATATCTTAGCAAAAGAAATTTCCAGACTATAGGTGGAAAATCCTGTCAGGCTGCTCCTTGAAACTTATAGTAAAATGCGAGAAGAAAGAAATAAGTTGAGAACTGAACTCTTGAGTACAGAGAAACCAGAAATTGATGTTCTGGAAAATTCTGCACTTCCAGCGAGGGAGACCCCAGAGAACAGTGACTCACATGAGGATTTAATCAAATGTGGAACCAGTCAGTCATTTCAGAAAAAGCAGGATTGGAGACAGAGTTATCCAGGAAGGATTTGTGGAACCCCTTCTGTCTGAAGGGCAAGATCTTTGCTTACTACATAGAAAGCCAACAAGAGTGATGTGGGACCTGCATAAAAACTGTTGCCAACCTTGACTGGGGGCTCAGAAAAGGGAAAAAGTGAAGGTAAAATGTCTTCAGAGGCAGAACCATGAAGGCTGGGGTCTGAAGTCAAGAAGTCTTGAGGCAGGAGAGAAGACACACCCAAGCACCTAGAGAGGGTGAATTTGCCCTGAAGGCAGAGGATGGACCTTCCACCTCCTTAAATGGAAAAGTTGTGCTGCCTCAGGCCTTGGAGAGTGTGGAGGACATTCTGTAGGGATTGGGGAGAGCCTGGCTGCACAACATGGAGGGATTGAGCATGTGTCCTGGAGATGGCAGAGAGTCTGAGTGTGGACCTGATGCTTGGAGAGGGTGGAGTCAAGAAAGAGGTGGTCTCCTCAATGTTCTCCAAGGTTGCATTCAGAGAGAGGCTGGCTGCTGTGTAGGCCCTTGATAGGGGTGGGACTGCCACTTTCTAAAGCCCTGATCATAAATAACTCTCAGACTTTGAACGGAATTTGCCCTGCAGGTTTTCATAACTGCTTGTGTCCAGTGACCCCTGTGTTCCTTCCAATTTCTCTGTATGGAAATGGGTGTATGTTTCCTATGACTTTCCTCCTTTGTATGTTGGCAGCAAATAACTTGTTCTGAGTTTTACAGGTCCAGAGCTAGAGGAGAATTTTGTCTTAGAACAGACCATGCCTGTAATAGTCTTTGATGAGACTCTGTACTGGTTTTAAACTTCGTGCTGGTTTGAAGTGATGTATGTACCATAGAAAAGCCATGTTTTAATCTTAATCCCATTTTGTAAAGGCAGCCATTTCTTCTAATCCTTATTCAGTATTGAATGGTTTAAACTGTAATTAGATCATCTCCCTGGAGATGTGATATGATCAAGAGTGGTTGTTAAACTGAATTTGCTGGAGGTATGACTCCACCCATATGGGTGGGTCTTGATTAGTTTCTGAAGTCCTATAAAAGAGAAAACATTTTGGAGAAAGAGAGATTTTTCTGAGCGAGCAGAGAATATCATAGCCATGAGAAGCAGAGTCTACCAGTCAGTGACCTTTGGAGATGAAGAAGGAAAATCCCTCCTGGGGGATGGATTCATGAAACAGAAAACCAGCAGAAGAAGCTAGCAGACAACACTGTGCTTGTCATGTGCCCTTCCACTTGAGAGAGAAACCTTGAACTTCATCAGCCTTCTTGAATCAAGATATCTTTCCTTGGATGCCTGTGATTGGACATTTCTATAGACTTGTTTAATTGAGACATTTTCTTAGCCTTAGAACTGTACACTAGCAATTTATTAAATTCCCCCTTTAAAAAGCCATTCTGTTTCTGGTATATTGCATTCCGGCAGCTAGCAAACTAGAAGAACCTTGCAATGCATTTGTATTGTAACTGAAATGCTTTGAAGTTTCTGATATTTGTATGCAATGAATGTATTTTGCGTTTCAAACGAACATGTCTTTTTAGGGTCTGAAGGGTGGACTGTGCCGGTTTGAATCTGGAGTGGACCCCAGAAAAGCTATGACCTTTAATCCTCATTTAATAATGCTGGCTGGGAGCTTTACCCATGGAGGTTTGACCCACCAAATTGTGGGTGGTAACTTTTGATTGGATGGCTCCCGTGGAGTTGTGATTCCACTCATTCTAAGTGGGTCTTGGCTAGTTTACTGGAATCCTTTAAAAGAGGAAACATTTTGGCTTGGAATGGATTTTTAAATGCATAAGGGGAAAATTCTGGAAGAATTGTGAGGAGCCAATTTGGTTGGTAATCGTGCAAATTGGATGTGGGGTATATGAGAACTTTCTGTACTATCATATGAATTGTTCTGAAATTCTTAAACTTTTTATAAAATGTAAATCATTTCAAGATCAATGTCCTTCAAATGACCTGCAAAGCCCTCCATGATACAAACAAAATGCCATCTCTCTAATCACATCTTTTACTGCCTTTTCTCAGTCTGTCAGTCACTTTAGCCTCCATGCAAATCCACATGAGCATTTATGTCTATTTGCAGCTCAGGGATCACCTGCTTTTACTTCCACCTGGGATATTCTTTCTATAGATAACTGTATAGCACATATCCTCAATTCTTCAGGTTTCTATTCAAATATCTCCTAATAAGGGGAACTCCTCCAATGATTATTCTATACCAAATAGGATCCTTTTCCATACCACTTCAAGGACTCTCTATCATTGTTGCTGTTTTATTATCCTTCATGGTATTCAACAGGATTTGATATGTTGTATTTCTATATAGCATATAAGCTACATGGGGGAAAGAATTTGTTTTATTCACTGCTGTATACTCAGAATTTCATAAAATATATGGTTTATGGCTGATGTTGAATACATTAGTCATACTATAGGCTGAAAAATGTATGTAA
This sequence comes from Myrmecophaga tridactyla, assembly GCA_004026745.1. Classification (NCBI taxonomy): domain Eukaryota; kingdom Metazoa; phylum Chordata; class Mammalia; order Pilosa; family Myrmecophagidae; genus Myrmecophaga; species Myrmecophaga tridactyla. The sequence continues at coordinate 35,135 of PVIY010015995.1, forward strand.
AATATCTATAAATATATAGGCTTGTATTATATATATATATAAAACATTTATTTATAAAGCATATAATATAGCAAAAATTTTAATGATCATTTTCTCCTTGCTTATCCTTAATTTCTATGAATTTTGTAACATTTAAGCTTGCATTTTATATCTGTGGAGCACTTTATAACACTTCCTTATGACAGCTGCATTAAACCTAATGCTGTTTGCATCTCAGTGTGGATCACAATCTGGAATATATGATGTTTAAACTCCTGACTGAACTGGAATATGTGGTTTAGAAATGCAGTAAAAAAAAAGTGCATGAGTTTGGCATTAAAGATGACAATAAAATATTATTACCAAGAAGACTTTTTAGAAGGCTTCTTGAGTGAGAGCTAGAAAGGAAATGCTTTATTAATACTCAGTTCATGAACTTTACTACAGAAAAAAAATCGACAATGGGGTTACATGGTGGTGTCACAATTTGGATGTAATATCAAAAAGCTGGAGGATGTGAAATGTCAGAAATAAAATATCAAATATGCTTTCTACTGAGAATTCAAATCTGTTTTAAACACAAAATGATCCTATAAAATTCCATTTTAATTGTCTTCCAACTGTATAAGCTAGAAAAATGCTGTGCTGTAGATTGAATATGCTGAAATTAGTTACGGTAAAGCCTAAGACATAAAGCAAGTGATCTGGAAACCCTCATTATTGAGAAAGAGCTTTAAACAATGAAAAGTAAGATACATTTATGACATTTCAAGTATTATCTGTAACATTGGCTGCTTGTGGCAAAGATAGTCACTGTGTATTTTTTAGAAAAACCTCACAATGTTTAAGTCATTAATATGTTCTTCTTATGTGTCACAACACCTAATATTTCTAGATTCCACTGTTTCTCATTAATATCTCTGACTGCATTAAGGTTTTCTGTAAAAAATCCAGGTTTTGAACTTGCAAATCTAGGTAATCTAAATTTTTATATGTATCTGAAATACTTTATTAGCCCTTCTTTGGAAAACAATAAAGTAGTCATTGTACAAATATTTATATTCTTCAAGAAATATCTACAGAACATCTACTGTACTTTTAAGGAAATATCCACAGAATATTCACTGCAATCTACTATATTGAGGGAAAACTACAGAGCATAAATTTGGAGAGTTTATAGGGAAGACAAACTTCATGAATAAATATGTATAATAAAAAATATGTCAGTGTTGTATAACTATTTCTTTACATTTTATAATAGAGAGGTCAGTGTGTTGTTCCATACAAGCTGATTAATAATAAACATGGGTTGCTGGATGCATCATCTAAACCAAACTTTAGAGGTGCCACAGAAGAGAGAAAACTGAAGTAACACTACAACAAGAAATCCTGATGGAGTGAGAAAACATGGAGAAGCTCCAAGGGTGTTACAGACCAATGAGGAGAATGTATTGGGAAAGAGTTCCTGAGTTAATGTTCTTTCCTTTTTTCTACACTTCCCTGAGTATATCAATGCTTATCGTGACTATTGCATCTATTGTTATGGTTTTAACATATATCCAAATTTCTTGATGATTATACCGTTAGGAGGCAGAACTTAATTATTTAATTAAGATTAATTGATCATTTTAAATGGTCCACTGAATTTAACGACTGTCAAATACAATAACATGGAGGTAATTGTATGCAACTTCAGAGATGAGGTCACAAAAATAGTGGTCCTCCTTTCTAACTCCTGGATTGCTCACCCTGGGGAAGTTAGGTATCATGTCACTGGGAAAGGACTAATAGGAATAAATCAAGGTCCCCATCAAATGCCTTGTAAATGAGCCATCTTGGAAACACATCCTTTAGCCCACAATGACATCCTGCTGCAACCACATGAGAGATCCTGTTCCAGAAACACCCACCAAAGATGCTCTTGAATTCCAGAGCCATAGAAAGTATGAGAAAATCAATTAATTTTTTTAGTCTTTAGTTTTGGAGTAATTTGCTACATATCAATAAATAACAAATACAGTTATTTTTTCTTATTAAGTTGGGCGCTCTATTTCAATGATAAGCAGATATTTTTGTAACCTGTTTTGCATGTTTGTATTTGTTTAAGGTATTTGTTGTTAAAAAAAAACTTTAAAATCTGAATATATTCAATATTTCTGTCTTTTATTTAGGAGCTTCTATCTATTCTGCCTTGCTTAAAATGGACAATCTGATTTTTTTAAACACCAGGACTTTTTCTAATTGCCATATTTTTTTTGTATAGCACAAGATAAGAACCTGTAATTTTTCAGATTATTTATTATTTCCTTACAGGCCTCAAAAAACATATTTGTCAGACACTAAGTAACCATATGTTCTCATGTCTATGTACTGAATCTCTATTGTGTTTGCTGTTTTATTATACTATTTGGAGCATGTGTGTAGTAAATAATTTGGCCTTAGCAAAAAGTAGTCTGGCCTTTGTGCAGGGCTTTTGGGATGTTACTTCTAAACCCTTGGCCTTTCCAGAATGATGGGTGTATCTTTGTTGTCATGGTGGGCCCTTTGCACCACAACTGAGAGCTGATGCTAACAAAATAATTCCTGGTGGGCACCTTGGGCCACTTGATACCAGAGCAACACCCAGAGGGAAGAGTTGATCTGGTTCTTTCAATCACATAGGCAATTAATCAATCAATCATGCCTACATTATGAGGCTCTAATAAAAATGCTGGACACTAAAAATCTTGGGTGGATTTTCTGGTTTAGCAATATTCCATGCAGATTGTCATACATAAATGTCAGGACCGTAATGCATCCTGAGAACAGTGGAAACTGCATTGGTAGAATGCTGCCAAACTCCAATCTATGTGTCTTTTTTTGCTAATTTTTTTATCCTTTCCTTGTTATGATTCCTAATCAAGCATATAAAAGTTTTCCATGAGTTCTGAGTCCTTCTAGAGAACTATTGAAACTGATTATGGTTTGGGTAAACCTGAATTTGCAGTTGGTATCAGAAATGAGGGTAGTATTGTATGGACTCTTACCTGTAACTTTGTAATTGTACTGTAGGTCCCTGTATTTAGGGCCAGAAGATGTGGCAGTGTTGACAGCCTGCAGGAATGAGTCTTCAGTCTTGCAGTTTGGCTAAATCCAGGTAATGTGGGTTTATGTTAACTTTTAAAAATCAAAAGTAAGAAAATTTGTATTTATATGGATGTCAATTTTGTTTGCAATTCTCTCTTATTTTCTTGAACCTGAAACATCCCTTCAGGTTTTTTTTTTGAGTATTTCAATTAGCATTTTTGAAAAGTAGTATTTTCTTAGAATGTATTTCATGATTATGTTCAGATTATTCACTGAAGTCATGAATTTTTCTTCTTAGTGCACCATGTCAGGAGATATATGATGTTACTTGGTCACAATATTGATGATATAACTTTGGTTATTTAGAGTCTGCCATATTAATCCACTGTTAGGGTACTATTTTTTTTCCTTTGTAATGACTAGGCAATTTTTAAGGAAATAATTTTAAACAATGAAAAAATACTTCCTCATCAAACTTATATACCAGTTTATACTTTTTATTTTTCAATATCTACTGTAGTACTTCAATATAAGAAAGAACATTTCTTTCCTCCTTTTATATATTTAATTAAATTTTTTATAAGTATGAATTTGTGGAATTTCATTTTTTAATGAATCATAATCAAATTTTACCATTATCTATTTTAATCATTAAATTACAAATTTTGGCCTGCAGGAGTTGCTTTAAGCTGGCCCCTGTGTCCTTCGAAGTGTCTCCAGGTTTCTTCAAATTTCTTCTTAGATTGTCACTTCAAGATTTTTAAGGTTTTTTTTGTACTTTCCTTACTACAACCTGGAATCAATAACTTCTTCAAGGAATTCTGGTTGCACTTAATGAAGACATGTAGAATGATATTTAAAAATTATGATCTGGGAGAATGATATTTAAAAATTATGATCTGGGAGATTTGTGTGTTTATTCCGTGTTTTTTCAGTCCTCTCAGTTGAAATTGTCCTTGAAAAATGGATAGATAAATAGATAGAGAGATAGATAGAGAGAGAGAGAGAGATAGATAGATAGATAGATAGATAGATAGATAGATAGATAGATAAATACATTGTCTCCATATCTGCTAATTTATTTCTCTCTATACATAATTATTAAGGGCTATAATTATTTCTTTATCTATCTCACTTATCAAAATTTATTTGTATATAGTTATTTGCATGTGTGTGTTTGAATTCATTTGATATCTCAAAATTTGATACAACCACAAAAGTACTCTCTAATATTTCTTCTATTACTTTATTTTCCTTCTCTAATAACTGAAAGTTTTGAATTTACTCAATTCCTATCTTAATTATCATCTAGTTTACTCAATTTATCTTTAATTTATTAATTTGTTCAAGCTAACAATACACAGAAGGTAGTTTCACATTGCTAACTTAGACCAATGGGAAACATACACCTATTAACTAGAATTAAATACATATTCTCAGGTTTTCATGGAGTTATTTTAAATATGGTGAAATTCATATGTGTAATGTTTACAATTTGATAAGTTCTGGTAAGTGTAAACATCCATGTAACTCTGACCCCTATATGGGAAAAGAATATTAACAGTCCAGAAATTTTACTTGTTCAAGACTATGCTCAATGCAGGAAGCAAACATATCTCTGAATTTTTCACACATAGATAAGTTGATGTGGAATATACTACTTATATTTATCTCCTTCACTCAGTATTATATCTGTGAGAATCATCCATGTTGACATATGTATCAGTAGTTTCTTCATGTTCATTCCTGAGTAATATTCCATTGTAGGCATATGCCACAATAATTTCTTTTCCCATTGATGGACATTTAACTTATTTCCAGTTTTTTTGCTAGTATAAACCAACTCATATTGTAAATTCATAAAAATTTTGACTGGCTATACTTTTCGGTCTCTAGAGTAGTGTTTAGGTTTGCTAGAGTTGATGAAATGCAATATACCAGAAATGGACTGGCTTTTAAAAATGGGGATTAATTAGATTACAAATTTAAAATTCTAAGGCCATAAAAAATGTCCCAATTAAGGTATCAATAGGATGGTATCTTCTCTGATGGCCAGTTGCCTGGGAGCTTGGTCTCCTCTGTCACATAGCAATACATATGGCCATGCTTACTGGTCCTTCTCTCCTGGGCTTCATTTCTTCAGCTCCTAGCTTCTTTGTCTGAGGCCTTTTTTCTAAATTTCTCTGTGTGTTTCTGTCTGTCTGTCTCTCTCTCTTAGCTTCCCCAGGGGCTTTTACAGTAAGCTTCTTTTAATTTAATCTCTTAGTTTCTGTATGTGTTTCATTCTCATATAAAATACTTCAGTAAGAAAATTAACACCCAACTTAATGAGGTGGGCCACATCTAAATTGAAATAACCTAACCAAACCTAACCCACTTTAAGTGAGACATTTGATGAGGTTACTTCAGTCAAACTGTGGCCCTACTCACTCAGGATGGGTCTTAATTCTATTACTTGAGTTTTATGAGAAAAATGGAATTTTGACAGACAGAAAGCCAGAGGGAGTAGCGAGAATCTGAAAGACAAGAAAACCTGGAAAAGAAGAGAGAAGCCATGAGAGTCTGTCATGTGAATTGCCATGTGAAAGAAAAGCCAAGGACCAAGAATCAGTGGCAGCAAGTCCCAGAAAACCAGGCTTAGAGAAGAAAGCATCACTTTGATGATTACTTGATTTGAATGTATCCTAGCCTCAAAAACATGAGCCAATATATTTCCATTGTTTAAGCCAACTCATGATGTGATATTTGCTTGAGTGGCCAAGGAAATTTAAATAGACTTTGATAGCAGAAGAATGGGGTGCTGCTATTGCAAATAACAACAACAACAACAAAATGTGGAAATGACTTTGAAATTGGATAAGGGGTAGATGCTGGAAAGAATTGTGAAGTTCTTGTTAGAAAATGCCTTGATTGATTTTAAGGGACTGTTGGTAGAAATATGGATGCTAAAGGAACCTCTGATGAGGAAATGAAGAATGTATCACTGGAAAATGGAGGGAAGGTGTCTTGGTTGGTTCATGTGTCAACTTGGCCAAGTGGTGGTACCTGTTTGTCTGGTTGGGCAAGTGCTGGGGAGAGTCAAGGGGAGAGTCTTCTGCAATGAGTGATGCTTAATCTAATCACTGGAAGCCTTTTAAGGAGGATTCAGAAGAGACAGGCTCTCTTCCTGCTTTGGCTGGTAAGCCTCTCCTGGGGAGTTTGTCCAGACCCTCCATTGAAATCATTGGCTTCACAGCCTGCCCTGCGGATTTGGGACTCTGCATTCCCACGGTCACGTGAGACACTTTTATAAGTTTTATATTTGCGAGTGTTCCCTGTTGATTCTGTTTCTCCAGAGAACCCTAACTAATACAGAAGGTGACTTTTGTTTTAAAGTGCAGAGAACTTATTGAAATTGAGTTCTTCTGTTGGATGGAAGGCAGATATTGAAAGCAATGAACTAGGATATTCAGCTAAGGATATTTCAAAACTAAGTGTGAAAAGTGCAGCCTGGTTTCTCCTTGCAGTATATAATAAAGTGTAAGAGGAAATGAGACACTTAAAACTGAACTATTAAGGACAAGTAAAGCAGCAATTAATAGTTTGGAAAATTCTGTGCCTATCCAGATAGTGTGTATATGAAGAGTACCAGAAGTGCCTCTATCACGGACTTCCATGAACTTCTAAAAAGCAAATTCCTATAGGATAAGGATTCAAGTGAAGCAGTCAGCCATTCAGTGAAAGTCAGGATTGGAAATACAATTTTATAATAAATATCTATGGAAAATTCTATTGTCTCATGGTTTGGACTCCTATAAACTGCATGCAAAGTTGACAAATTGTTTTTTGTTTTTGTTTCAAATTTATATGAGTGCAAACACTGCCGGCCTGGACTAAAAGGGACAAAAAAGGGATGGTTTGAAGGAAGAATGACTTCAAGGGCAGGATCAAGGAAGCTGAGGTGTGGACAAAAGATATCTCTTTGAGCCAAGACAGCAGCCTACATGTGGAAGTGGGTCCCCAGGGCTTGGAGGGGGCATGCCATCTGCTTCAGTCTTTGAATGGGGCTGGTTTTTGGTCCTGTAGTTCCAAAAGCATTGTTCTACCCCAGTGCTTAGAGTGGGTGGAGCCTGTGCCTTGGCATTTGTGTAGAGCCTAACTGACATCTGATGCTTGGAAAGAATGAGGCCTGTGCCCAGGGGGTTGAAGAAAGCCTGGCTACCACCCCAATGCTCAGCCTTGCTGCCACCCCAGTGTTTATGGGGAGCTCGAGAATGATACTTAGAAAGGATGCAGGCTTCACTCCAATGTTAGGGGAGAGCATGGCCACTATGCAAACATTTAGACAAGGTAGATGTGGCACTCCATCAGACCCAGAGGACACAACTTCAGTCCAAAGATGACTCTCAGACCTTGACATCTTATGGAATTTTCCCTGCTGGTTTCCATAATTGTCTGGGCCATAACTCCTGTTTTCCTTCCAATTTATCCCTTCTGTAATGGGGATGTGTATCTTATATCAGTCCCTCCATTGTATATTGGAAGCTGACAACTTGTTTTCTAGGTTTCACAGATCCACTGACAAAGGAAAATTGTGTCCAAGGATAGACCACACATATAATCAATTATGATGAGACTTTGTACCAGGAATTGTTACAGAAATGACAAAGCTTCTGGGATATTATGATGGAATGAATTTAAATTTTGCATGTAGAAAGAAGATTTTTGGGGGGTAGTTTGGAGCTAGATACTCTAAAAAAATTTTTTTTTAAGTTAATCCATCCCTGTGGGTATGAAACGTTGTAAATAGGATATTTTGATGAGTTTACTTCAGTTAAGTTGTGGACCAAGGACCAAGTGAATCATTATGGCTTTTAGTCTTATTACCAGAATCCTTTACAGGCAGAATGAAATTTAGACAGCTAGAGAGAAAGCCACAGGAAGCAAGAAGCTGAATGAAATTCAATGAAATACAGAATAAAAGAGAGAGGGGAGGAGAGGCTGCTCTGTGCATTTTCACATGACAGAGGAGTAAAGGTCGAGGATCCCCAGCAGCCAGGCTCAGAATGCCAGTCTTTTGAGAAAAAGCATTGCCTTGATTATGCTTCAATTTTTGATTACTCCTAGCTTCAAAATCATGAGCGGATAAATTCCCTTTGTGTAAGCCAATCCATTGCATGCATTTGCTAGAGTAGTCAAGGAAACTAAAATAACAAGCAATCAGTATTATTCTATAGAATACATATAAAACTACTTAAAATTCACTCAGCAATGTTCTATAGTTTTCAGGGTACTACTTATACCTGTCTTTTGTTTAATTAGTTCTAAGGATTTTATATTTTTTGATGATATTGAAAGTGAATATTTTAAATTTCAGTTCACAGCAATTTGCTGCTAAGAAACAATTGCTGTGTATAGCAATACAATTGATGTTTTCATATTGACCTTCTATTCTACATCTTATGGTAATTTACTAAATTTACTTATAGATATTTGTAGATTTCTTAGGATATTTTACATAGAGCAGAATCTTGTATTACTATCAAATATTTATGCTTTTATTTATTTTTCTTTCCTCAATACACTGGCAAAAAAACAAACAACATTCAATAGAAGTGGTGAGAGCAGACTACTTAAATATAATTTTAGTTACAGATTTTTCATAGATAATTCTTTATCAGATTGAAAAAGTTCCTTTTAATTTTGAGTTTGTTGTTTCTTTTTAAAATCATGAATGACTCTGTTAAATGATTTGTTTCTATTGGGTTGATCATATTATTTTCGTTTATTGTGTTAATTTGGTGAAAATTAGCACAATATGTAAATTTCAAATTCTTTCTTTCCTGGGATAAACCAATTTAGTCATGATGAATTGCCATTTTAATATATTACTGAATTGAATTTTCTAATATTTTGATAATGGTCTTTCTGTATTTGTGAAAGATGATGATCTGCAATTTTCTTTCATTGCAAAGTTTTATTTAGCTTCTGTTATCAGGATTATACTGGCCTGATATTTTGAAAAATGTTTACTCTCTCTTTAATTTATGAGAGAGTTTGTGTAATATAGGTATTATTCATTTTTTAGATATTGAGATATAATTAGCCATAAAATATTGTGCATGTGGGTTTCTCTTTTTCCCTCCTCTTTTTCTTTTTCATCTTCTTCTTCCTTCTTCTTCTTCCTCTACATTTTTATGGAATGAGGATATTTTTGATATAAGTACAGATTCTTTAATTGATACAGAGCCCTAGAGGCAGTGTACTTCATGTATCATTTTTGTTTTAAAGAACCATAATTATTTAAGTGATTTATGTATTGCTATAAATGTATTTATTACATTTCTTTATCCATTTATTATATATTGCTGTAAATGTATTTATAATATTTCCTTATCCATTTATTTCTGTAGGATTTTAAATGATATCTTTCTTTATCTCTAACATTGTTAATTTATTTTTTGGATCAGTTCTGCCTGTAGTTTGTCAATTTTATTAATCCTTTTCAAAGTTTCAACTTTGCATTTCATTATTTTTCTCTTCTCCATTATTTACTTTCTATTTCATTAATTTCTGTTGTTATTTATGAGTTGATTCTTTCTACTTTTAAAAAAATTCTCTCAATAATTTAGCTTCTTAAAGTTTAAATAATAGGTCAGCAATTTTAAAACATTCTTTCCTATATTAAGCATTTAAGTGTTTAAATTTCCATTTAAACTGCACGAGTTTTTATTTTTATGCTGTCGTTGAAACTTATCTCAAAAGATTTTCTAAATTCCCTTGTGATTTCCCCCTTATCAGGGATCCATTGATGTGTGGTGCTTAGCTGTCAATAATTTGTTGCAACTGTATATAGTGTTCTTATCCTATTTTTAGTCCCCTATGTTTTCTGAGTCTGTAACTTGATATTTTTCAGAAATTTGGGAAATTTTGAACTGTTATTTCCTTAAATAGATTTTTCTGGTTTATTTTCTCTCTCATCTCATTCTGGAAACTCCATTTACATGTTGCTATACTACTTGGTAATTTTCCATTATTCACTATGAATCTGTTCAGTTAATTCCAATCTTTTTATTTTTTTATTTTTGGGTCATCAAGTTTGACTTTTAAAATTTTTTATTTCTTTTCTCCTTTAGTATTTAAAATTATCCTTGGGCTACAGTTTTGGTCAATTTACCATTCTCTTCCAGTCTTTCTTTATTACCTTAAAAAATGTACTCCTTTAATTTGTAACTTTGAAAAGTCAACATTGATTTCTAATAAAGTATCTACAAAAACATTTACAGTATTGATAGACTAAAATAGATTTAAACAAATGTTACTAATTCTGCTATGGAATATACATTTAAAATAAGTAGGGAATATAAATGGCAACTTCTCCAAGATCACCAGAATGACCCAATTATGAATCATCACTAAGTTTATTAATTCTGCCACCATAATGGAGAAAGCCACCATGATGCAGTCAACAGTTTTTCAGCAAAAAGAAATAAGAGGAGAGGATTTTTGTAGAGCTTTAGATTCTGGGATGAAATGGTTAAAGGTGGGTTTTTCAAAACAGTTATGTGATTAGGATTGGGCAGACTGGGTGTTATAATAAGTTAGGACTAGTAGATAATAAATAAGAGGTGGGTATTTTAGAGTACATTTCAATAAATAAGATCTTATTTGATAAGCAAGCTGCTTACCCAGCTAAGCAATCTATGGTTATGATAAAGGAACTTTTACCCAGATAAGATAATTATTTGACTAGAAATATTGGTTGGCAAGAATTTTGTGCAGTAGAGACATTATTAAGTTGATTTACAACCTTATCATTCTCAGCAATGATTTCCTGCTTCCAATATCTGTCATATGGACACAGTTGTTCTTATTTCCCAGTATTGATTATTAAGTTATATAGTACAGGTTATCTCAATTATCCATCCCCTACCTCCATGTTGATTTTTCATCTTAAATTGGTACATAGAGAATATCTGCAAATCTGATAAATTCAGGTATGTATTGCTGTTGGAGGTGTTGTGATTACATATTAAGTACTGGTGAATATAAAGGATCTGAAACACATCAAGCGTCATATTTTCATATTCTTGGACATTTCTTGATCATTTGGCAAATCAGGAAGCAGCATTCCAAATTATGGATCTCTTACATTTTGTCATTGTAACACATGAAACAACACAGGAAATTTAAGAAAAGGATCGTGATCAGAGTATATATTGCACTTTCAAATCAGGATCCAAATTTGACCAAGGAGTCTGATGCAAGTTCAACATTCCTAACCTAAGAAAGCACAATCCCTCTTGTGAAGTTCATATTATATCTAAATTAACTACTTTTTGAACAATATTTCATGTACTATTTTATTAATTTCCCAGATAAGGAACTCTGCGGCATTAGTGACATTTTCTCATTTTCTTGCTGTTCTCTGAGCCATAGCGTGTTGAATTCTCAGAAACTTTCCTGTCTCCTTGCAAAACATGAAGAGACTTGAGGACAGAAAAAAAATAGTGCAAAACTTCCCTTGAGTGGTTAAGATTTTGGGTCTCAATGTGTGTGCTGGTTTGAAAGGATGTACATCCTTTAGAAAAGCCATGTTTTAATCTAAATCCCATTTCGTAAAGGCAGAATAATCCCTATTCAATACTGTATGTTTGAAACTGTAATCAGATCATCTCCCTGGAGATGTGATTTAATCAAGCATGGTTGTTAAACTGGACTAGGCGACAACGTGTCTCCACTCATTTGGGTGGGTCTTGATATGTTTCTGGAGGGCTATAAAAGAGGAAACATTTTGGAGAATGAAGGAGATTCAGAGAGAGCAGAGAAGAACGACATAGCCACAAGAAGTAGAGAGCTCACACGCCAGTGACCTTTGGAGATGAAGAAGGAAAATGCCTCCTGGGAGCTTCATGAAACAGGAAGCCAGGAAAGAAATCTAACAGATGACGCCTTGCATGCCATGTGCCCTTCCAGCCAAGAGAGAAGCCCTGACTGTGTTCACCATGTGCCTTCTCACTTGAGAGAGAAACTCTGAACTTCATCGGCCTTCTTGAATCAAGGTATCTTTCTCTGGATGAATGCCTTTGATTGGACATTTCTATTGACATTGTAATTGGGACATTTTCTCGGCCATAGACCTATAAAATAGCAACTTATTAAATTCCTCTTTTTAAAAGCCATTCCATTTCCAGTATATTGCATTCCAGCAGCTAGCAAAGTAGAACAATATGTGATCTAGTTTTTCTCCTTCTTGAAATATGTTATCTAACAATTTCTTCTACCAGAAAGAGGAATCAATGGGCCTAAATGGACTCTGAGTGTTATCAGGTATTATCCTGAAGGCAGGCACCCATTTCCTAACATGAAAAAAGTTATGATTTTTTGTTCAATAGCCAATAAAGTTTTGTGACACAAATACAATGTGTATTGTTACAGGTCAGCCAATGTTATGTTTTCAAGCCAAATTGCTTATGAGATTTATAAATCATGTTTTAACCTTTTTGCACTACTAATCAAAGGTGGCTCAGCATTTGGCAACACAATTTGAAAAAAAATAGAGCTTATCAGATAACTCTAAAGCAAAAGATCTTGACTTAAGCCTAAGTAATCTACTTTCTTTTTGATGTCTGTAAGAGTTTGACTGCCTCCAAATATTTATCACAAGTTCCCTATATATTTCCCATACTCTATTTCCATCAAAATTTGGTAACAAAATCTACCTCTTCTTGAAAGTTTCCTAATTGTTATTTCTGTGCAACTGGAATTTACATTTATAGAATGATCTAAAAGGGCATGGGGAATATATTTTAGCAGTTAGGCTTCTTTTAATGTTGGTTATCTTAAAAATTCAACTTAGTGGTTGAATCCAACTACCCAGGAAACCAATTGATGCATTACAAGGAACTGGTACCAAAGAAGCGGATGGCAACAGTGAAAAATGGGAACAAATCCAGCAGTCAGTTTGATTTTATGTATGTATGTATGTATGCATGTATTTATTTATTTATTTTTTGGTTTTAACCAAATCTCATTTAAAGCATTGCCTGGTTTTGAACTCATGCCAAGAAGGGACCAAGGATACAAAAATCAGTATTAAGGACTGGAGACTCATTGGAGTTAACATTTATGTGGGAGTAATCTGTAACAAATAAGCAGAGAGTAAATAGACAGGGAAATGGAGAATAAAATCATAGTTTGAAATCCTGATGTGGCTCCTTTTGACTGGATCTTGTTCTCTGAGATTTTATTTGTTGCTTCCCTCATGTAAATGTCTTTCTGGTCTGAAGGTCTTGAGTGTAAGTAGTCTCTTCCTGAAGATTATGTGCATTTTGAGGATTCTTAAGTATCTGTATTGGTTTATTAAAGCTGCCAGAATGCAATGTACAAGAAATGAAATGATTTTTAAAAAGGGAATTTAATAAGTTATAAGTTTACAGTTCTCAGGCTATGAAAATGTCCAAATTTAAACACCAGTAGGAGGTTACCTCCATTCAAGATAGGTTGCCACCCTTTGGAACACCTCTGTCAGCTGGGAAGGCACATGGCAATATTTGCTAACTTTCTTTCCTGGCTTCTTATTTCATAAGGCTCTCCTGGGGGCATTTCCTGTTTCACCAAAGGTCTCGGGCTATATGGGCTCTGAAGCAACTGTTCTCCAACCATCTGCATCAGCTCTGAGGTTTCTTCAAAATGTTTCCCCTTTTAAAGCACCCCCTTTAAACTAATCAGGACTCATCTTGAATGGGCAAAGTCACATCTCCTTTTAATCAAAACATCACACCCATAATTTTGTGTGCCACATTTCCATGGAGATCATCCAATCAAAAGTTTCTGCCCTACAATGTCAAATCAGGGTTAAAAGAAATGGCTGCCCCAGCAAGATTATTTCAGGATTAAAACATGGCTTTTCTGGGGTATATAATAGCTTCAAACCAGTATAATATCCTCAACCTAATGTCTTCAGTCAGAGCAACATCTACTGAATTAAGGATCATGTATGTTTCTTCTTTTCATAGATAAGCACCCAAGGAATATCCTTTTAACATTTTACTATATGCTAGATATTAATAATATGCATATGGGCCCCTGGGATCTTCAATGAAAACCGTGTTTCTCTGATCTCTTTTCCATGTATCTAAGTTTATGCCATGCATGGGTTGTTTAGAAAATTTAGAAGACAGACTGCCTGTTGATAACAAGACTTAGTACTTTACATGAATGCTATGAGATTTATAAATCATGTTTTAACCTTTTTATATGAGATGATGCCTTGTTTGCTTGCAATAGGATAAAGGTTAAATTGGATCTGATATTCCTAGATGACTGGGCTTTCTTATAACTAATTCATAAGTAAGGAGTTAATGAAGCCCAATTAACCCTCCTGCTTTTTGGTGAACATATGACAGTTGTTTTTTTACGATTGTTCTCCCAGGGGCTTAAATCTCTCCAGCAATTTATGACAAAACTCCTGAGATTCATTGGGACCCAGCATCATGGGATTGAGAAAGCCTTCTTGACCAAAAGAGGGAAGAGAGAATGAGATAAAATAAAATTTCAGGGGCTAAGAGATTCCAGATCTAAGAGGTTATCCTGGAGATTATTCTTGCATATTATATAGATATACCTTTTTAATTTATTATGTATTGGACTGGCTGGAGGGAAGTACCTAAAACTGTTGAGCTGTGTTCCTGCAGCTTTGATTCTTGAAGATGATTGTATAAAGACTTTTATAATGTGACTGTGAAAACCTTGCATTCTAATGCTTTTTTTATCCAGTGTATGGACAAATGGGTAACAAAATATGGATAAAAATAAATAAATAATAGGAGAATAAAGGTATTAAAATTAATTGGGTAAATGGAAATACTATGGGTCAATGAGAGGGAGGTGTAAAGGGTATGGGATATGTGAGTTTTTTCTTTTTTCTTTCTTTTTCTGGAGTGATGCAAACTTTCTAAAAAATGATCATGTGATGAATGCACATCAATGCAATGATATTGTGAGCCATTTATTGTACAACATGTATGGGCTGTGTGTGTGTGTGAAGATTTGTCAATAAAAAATATTTTAAAAAAAGAATCAAGGCTACTGGATTACAGTTCACCAGTTTCAGGCATTTCTTTTTAACTATTCTAATACACAAAAAATTTAAAAAGGAATATTATGTAATGCCTAAGAATAAACTCCATAATGAACTCTTGACTCTATTTGAAATCTCTCAGCCACTAATATTTTATTTCATCTCATTTCTATCCCCCCTCTTCAGTCAAGAACTCTTTGTCTATCACACGATGCCAGTCCAGACTCCTGGAAGTCATGTTCCATGTTGTCAGAGAGATTTACAACCCTAGGAGACATGACCCATGTAGGGACAGGGGCAGTGAGTTTACCTGCAGAGTTAGCTTAAGGAGAGAGAGAGGCCATTTCTGAGCAACAAAAGAGGTTCTCTGGGAGTGACTCTTAGGCATAATTATAAGTAGTCTTAGCTTCTCCCTTACAGGAATAAGTTTCAAAAGGGTAAACTCCAAGATCCTGGGCTTTGCTTATTAAATTGGTGCTCCCCAATGTTTGTGAGAATATCAGGTCTCCCCTGGGTGGGGAAGTTTAATGTTTCAAAATTTTTTGCAATACCTCAAGGGGACATCGCAAACACTTTTTAAAAAAAATCATTTGTTGAGATTCCTCTGTGATACACTGGGGCATCACACTAACCTATACAAACCAACAAGATCTCACTCCCTATTCATGTTCCATGTAATTATGATGTTCAAATAAACTGACCATACCAGTTAAATTATATAGCCTACTACAAAAATATATATATTTTTTACCAAATAAACAACTCTTCCTTAGATCTCACACAGAATTCGAAGTTTGAAAATACAGTCAATATCGTCCTTTACCCTTTAGTCTGATTCATCTTAGTCCTAATGAGTTCTGATTCATTTATATCTCTAATTGAAGTCTAATATCTTTTTCATCTTTTTAAACAATTGCTGTATGGGGTCATGCTAAATTTCATAGTTGCAGTACTCTAGCTCTGAGTACAAGGAGTCATGCAGATAATCAGAATTCCCAGGGAATGTCCAGGTTATGCACAAACAGTTTGACATTGCAGAATTTAGAAATAACAGTTATAACTCAGGAATATATTTGGCTTTTGTAAAGTCTACAATCCAGAAATATTTACAATAAGGCTCCCCCAATACCTATGTTCTTAAATTCATTCCTCAGGGTTTGCACATTGTAGGTAGTTCATATTCGCATGTCATTATAATATCTGTCTCTTTGTTCCTGGCTTATTTCACTCAACATACTGTCCTCAAGGTTTATTCACTTAGTTGCATGGCTCATAATTTCATTCCTTCTTACAGCCACTAAATAATTACTGTACCTATTCACCATAGATTACCCTTCCATTGGTCACTTAATGTACCCTTATGACATCTCCATCCCTTGTAAATCATGACGACTGCCACTAAAAACACCATGTGCAAATGTCCATTTGTATCCCTGCTTTCAGTTCTTCCAAGTATACACCTATGTATAGGGTTGCAGGATCAAATGGCAACCACAGACCCAGCCTCCTTAGGAACCACCACACTGCCCTCCACAGGAGATGCACCATTCTACTTCCCTACCAGCAGTGTACAGGTAGATCTCTTCTCCAACATTTTCTCCAGCTCTTTTATATTTCTGTTTACTTCTAAACAGTTTATTCATACACCATACAATCTATCCTAAGTAAACAATCAATGGTTCCTGGTATAATAAAAAAGTCTTGCATTCACCACCACAGTCTCTATAAGGATATTTCCATTTCTTATACAAAGAAAGAATAAAAGGATAAAAATGAAGAATAAAAAATAATAACATTTTAAGTGTTGGGTAGCTGATGGCTGGGGGTAAGCAGCTTTACTGAGTCAGTCACACAGACACACAGCACACAGCACATGACTCAGGAGACAACCCTCAGAGGCAAGTGGAAAGCATCTGCTTTATTGAGGAAGTGCACAGGCTTATATAGGCTGGGAGCATGCAGGGACACGTGTCGGGCTGGGATTGGTCACCGCTGTTGCTAGGGTGGAGGGCAGATTTCTGGGATTGGTCACCGTTGTTGCTAGGGCAGAGGGCAGATTTAAGGTCAGCCATTTTGTGTTGCCTTGCATCAGCCACGGCAGCCATGTTGGCGATATTTTATGGCTTCTCCAACATTAAGAAATGGATTAACAACAACAACACCAAGAATTCCACACCCTTCCCTTATATTCCGTTCCTATTGACATTTAGCTTTGGCATACTGCCTTTGTTACATTTAATAGAAGCATATTACAATGTTACTGTTAACTCTAGACTATAGTTAGCATTGATTATATTTCTTCTGTATACTGTCCCATT